>KI915048.1:289694-534811 GCA_000473445.2 Anopheles farauti
GGGGGGGGTGCTGAGTGAGCGAGTCAAACGACGGGCGCGTACGTTATACGCTGGAAGAACTCGCAGAAACGGTCGAGCGGCTTATCGGCGGGAGGCTTGACCTCCAATCACCAGCACTCCAGCTTAGCTCGCGCTCGTATGGTCGTTTTTCGACACAGGAAGTGAACCGGAAACTAGCTCACTAGCACCACCCACGGCCCCGGCTCCAGCAGTGCCACTGCGACAAAATCGGCACACCGCGGCCTCCCCAAGGGAACGATATCAATAAAGGCTAAATTATGGTCCCGTGTGCAGCAGTATTCAAACCTTTACCACCAGCAGCAGCAGCAGCTGTCTAATCGTACGTGTCCTCGGTGGGACGCACCGTTAAAGTTTGGCTCGATTGATGCACCGCGGAATAATAACGAACGCGGCGGCCGTTCTTCGCCCGCCACACAGCGACAGCGACGATTGCAAATAGCCCCAGGTGACCAATCCAGGCGTAACCCGCAACAACATCATGTCAAACGCGTTTCGCTCACCGGTCCCGATCGCAGGGTTGCCAGGGTCGTTCTAGCCGGTCGCCACCGAAGACAACGAGTTCACATGATTGAGTCATTTGCGCGGTCCCGTAACGAAAGCGCGTCCATTGTGCCGTGCTTGTCTGTGTCATTGTTGTCACGGGCTGTCTCTCCAGCGCGGAACGGGTTCGAAAACACGCGTAAAATTAACATATTCATTCGCTGCGCTGTTGTGTTATGCGTTGTGGGACCCCATTGTTAGAAGTCGCGGTCTGCGTAAGCATGATTGCATTGGCCAAGAAGGTTCTCCCGCGCGCGCGCGCGCGCTCGCTCGCACACACACATGGTCATTAATTATCACTCATTAGAATACATTAAAACATGCGGCGGTATTTGTTGCGCGCAAAATTTCCCCCCCCCCGATGAGAGGACCCAGCTCACCACCACCATCCCAGGATCGCTCACGGTCGAAAGGCTCCGAAAAGTAGGCTGTTTTTCTACCGCCCGAGCCTTCTTCGCATATCGGAACCGGTTTCCACCTGGAGTGAAGAAGCCGCCCGCGTCAGCTGCCGCGCTGGTTCGGGGTCCGTTTGGTGATGAATTATTTTCTACCTGCTCGCACGGTGGTTCCACACCGCTCATAGACCCGCGACAAACTCCGACGACGGCCGGACGAAGGAAACCCCCTGATTAATCGCGATCAGCGCCCGCACGCAACATTTCTCATTCGCTCACCCGCGCGAAAAGCCGAACCTTTCCGCGAGGCAACAAAGACCGCCCGCTGGCTCAACGCCACGCCACGTCAGGCACGCCGAGGACGTCCGGGACCGAAATCTTCGGACCCCGAGCTAAGCAGATTAAGCCATCAGCAAACGTGGCGGAGTTGACATTTCAAGGTATGCCGCTCTTGGTGGAGGAATTAGTGAAACCCCTCCCTCGGGTGACTAATTTCCTGCCACCGGGTGGAAGACATAGTTGGAGGTTTTGTAGTCCGAAGTCAATCTCTGGCCTCGGCGATGGGAGTCATCTAGCAAGCTTGCATTTCCGGTGTCTTGTGGTGGTTGTGTTGAGGTGGTGGCTTTACGTATTTTGAGACATTTCAGACGTTTAATTATCTGCGGCTGAATCGGTTGCCTGTCTCAGTGCATTAACAGTAGGAATGTTTAAGGAATGATTTTTGGAAGTTTGGAGTTCATTATTTACTGTAATATCATTACCTTTGGGATGTTTGTTCTGAAACGTCATCACACAATTCATCAAGTGTTTGTCGCAAACTGTACAATCATAAGATTTTGTTGGCTTTCCTGCAACAATTCACCACAAATGCCTCCCATAAATAATTGACTATTACCTGCTTGCAGATATTCCGACTGTATTTATGAAAAAAGTGAACCCATAAAGGTAGCGTTTGTGCAACTAACTACCTAATGTGAAGCTCCAATAAACAACAGCTTATTGGCCGGGTTTCGTTCGCTCGAGCTCCACCCGCTATCAGCACGCAACCAGGACCTGCGGGGTAAATCTTTTATTGAACGCTTTCAGCTGCACGCGGCACTTGTTTGCTTTCACCGGCAACAACGACCACGGAGATGAGAGAAAAAAAAAACTTCGATTTACGACCGGGACCGGCCTCAGGATTCACGTTTCGCCGCGAGCTGACCTGATTAATATTTATAACCCGCCGCTAAACATTAATCGCCAAGGCGCCCACGGACGAACCACCAGGATACAGCAATGGTTGCGGGCACGTGAGGTTGAAAGTTTGCCCTACACTGCTGCTGCACTGATCCCGTCCCCTTGGTGACACTTGCTGCGAAGACTTTTGGCAACTCTTCAATCGTGAGCGGGCGCGCTCGCGCTAAATTGCGCTAAAGTACGTGAGTGCAATAAATATTTGCCCAACGCAACCGCGGGTATTTTGGTCGCTGTTGCTTCTACCGTTTCCGTGATTCTTGGCGCTGGTGATGGGAGGGTATTGTCCCCGGAAGCCGTATCCTTACGGCCCCGGAGGCCTAAACAACGAAATGCAATGCCAAACCCCACGTTCGGCCTTGCGTTCGGTGGAGGAAGTTTGAGTAATAATTGTTAATAAATATCTTTATGATTATTTGCCCTCTGACTGCGGAAAGCAGCTGCCGAAGGGGAAACGCAACCCGGAACCGAGCTCGTGCGAGGGGCGAAAACCTTCCGAACGGGAAGGAAAATCGAACACGCCGTGTTTTTGTTTCCTTTCTCCCGGTGCTGTTTCTTTTTTATTGTTACAATTTATGGTGCACTTTGTTCGGCGTGTGCTATTCAATAAACGTACCGTCGGCCGGGTCTGACGCATTCGCCGTGCGCCCCTTTTCTTTGCGGCAGGACGACCGGGTTCGTGGTCGAAATTACGCACGAATGTAATTGTTTTCTCCCCGGTCGGTTCGGAAGGGAGATGGTTCTCCTCGCTTTGCGCCTCACCAACCCCACCGATGGGCCATATTTTGCAGCGACGTTCCTGTGTTCGGGCACTAAATGGCAACCGAAAGCCGCCCACACTTAACGAAATTATATTCCGCTTCCGTTTTGCCTCGAACAGTAGGCTCCGGAAGGACCTTAGTGGCCCTGGTGGTTGTGGTGATTGTGCTCGAAACCGGTAGCGTTGCAACTACCGAGCGTGTTGCGCACTTCTTGGGTTTCTGGTGAGGGAAACGTCTAATACAGCGTGCGAGCAACGACCAATAAGTCTTGTTTTCGGAGTGTTTACTACTCTGGCCGGAAATAAGCGGAACAAATATCTTCCATACCAAATGTGGCACAAAATAGAAAAACAAATTTGAGTGATGCATTAGTACAAAATGCCTTGTTTTTCTCCCTGCCTACCTCTTTTTACTCTCACTGGAGCATCGAAATAATATTGATAATTTTTTTATAATATTGTTTACTGCCTTTGATAATATATTGCTTTATTTTAAGAAATGAAAAATAAACTAGAACCCAGTGGTTCATGCTGCTATTTCACTGATTCAAATCAAGAATATCAATTTATAATAAACTACGTTCATCTCCATCTTCTAATTCAGCTTCACGAGCAACAACTTGTTTCACACTTCACTTTCTCCCCGTTAAAGAGTTACCGAACGCAGCTCCTTAAATTTAATCAACAACCTCCCAAAAGACCATCTAAACGACCATTACGAATCAATCCACTCTGGTTCACCTCGCCGCGAACAAATCCACCCTAACTAACCAGTGCCATTGGGGAGGGGGGAGGCCAGAAAAATTAATAAAATCCTAAGGAATATAAATTATAGCCGACGCGTGCCAAGAGTAATTCAATCATTTTCATTAGAACACAACAATATTGAACGACCACGGGACGGGGTGGAGTTGGCGCGATGGCAGCAGCGCGTGTTGTGCAAGCGCTCCGTTACCACGGCAACGTATCCCACCAGAGGGGAAGAATTTTACAGCTCAATCTACCCGCCGAATGAAAAATGAGTTTGCAATAATGCAACAGCGTTGCGTATGCGCCCAACCGAGCGCGGCCGTGAAAAACAGCATTTTTTCCAGCACATTCGTGGTCGGGTTTCGGGTCGTGGCGTGTATGTGTCGTGAAGTACCCGGGATGGTTCCGGTTGTCTGGATTATATCATCCGGGCGACCGGTGGCGGTAGCCGTGGCAACCGGCGCGCGTGCCGCTAACGCTCTGTCTGTCTGTGGGTGGATTTTCCGGTGGTAAGATTCGGTGTGTGCGGCAGGTCGTGGCGCTCGGTGCAATTATGGGTGCATTTGTGAGTAATTACGTGTACGGTACGCGTGCCTCTGCGGTCGGCCGATCAGCCATGGTGGTGGTGGTGGTGGTGGTGGTGGTGGTGGTGAGGTGCGGACGAAAATATGATTAGAAGCCGAATTCGGGATGGGTCATGTGGTAGGTTTTCTGGTTTTCTTTCTCCATCGTTCGGTGCATCTGCGTGTTGACCTTTCGGCCAACTGCCGCGCCATATTTGCGTTCTCGCCCGCGGCACGGGGAGTTTGTTTATTTAGCACGTTTGATCATGACCGCGCGCCATGTCATAAAGTTCGAACGGTTTGGAAACAACATTCGAGCGGAAGCGCACACTAAAAATGGAGGCCCCCGGGTATGGAGAATCGATCGTTCGGCGGCACCTTCTAGCACCGCTCAAGACATCGCTAACGAAGTCTTAACGAAGTTTGCCTGCATTCGCGTGCGCTCGTAACACAATTACACAGCGTTCCGCATGACAAACGCGAACCAAATTACGAAATGCAACGCAATCATTAGGAAGCGAAACGTTCCGGGCCCAAATTGAATCGAATGGAGAATAATTTCGTTTGCACTGCTCAGCCAGCGTGGTGAGGAGTTGAAGCAAAGGGTCCTTTCAATTTTGTAATAATACTCCACTTACAAAAGGGTGTGCGATAAGGAAAATCAGTTGCCTCCGGATTCGTGCTGCAAACGATTCTCCCTTTCTCTCTCTCTCTCTCTCTCTCTCTCGCTCTCCTGGAAGGTTTATCTTCAAAACCGGATACTGCATCGGTCCCGGACCGAAAATGTCCGCAGCGAAAGTCGTGAATAAATAATAACCGCCGCGGTCTTATCGTTTGCCTGCAATCACGGCGGTCTCTCGGCGGTCTCTCGGCGGTCAGCTTCCTTCCCGGGGCGGTGTGCTCCAAGAGGATCCAAGATGAAGATGTCCACACCCAGCGTACCGCAGCGTGGCCGCTTGGCAACGGCTTCGGGATACGCAGGGATAAACCAATATTAATGCTTCCTTATTTATCATTATTATTAATTTAACGCTATCGGTCGCTGGCGTTGGAACCGCAGGGATCGGGTTGTGTTGTGTCGCATTCGCGCAACGGTTTGTTTTGCTTTTGTGTGCGCTTTTTAACCGCGGACACACAAACAAACCTAGCGTCCCGCAGGATAAGACGCAACGTAACGCCCGTTACGCGCCTTATTTAATTACTTCATTTTGTCCAAACGTCAAAACTCGTCGCCACGGCAAGGATCTTCGGGGTGCGGATCTTCCGAATGGACCCATGCAACCCGTTAATTATCGATAAAAAGATCGCCCCAGCGTACCCCCGGTAGTCAAGATAGGTCGAAACAATGTAGCCCCGGCCAAATGGCCACCGTCACGCATTCACATATTCGCGAGTTTGTTCCAACACGCGCTCCGGCAGCTATCGCCCCATCGACGGACCAGCCAATCCGACGAAAATGCTTTTTAACAAATTGGTACCGGTTCAGCTGTGAGACCGGTTTTGCCGGGGGGGAATGGCGGAGATTTCCATCCCCAGAACGGTGGCCCGCTTCCCGAAATGCTCCAGTGCGGAATATTTCCGACCCGCTTCCTACGGCGAGATGCGTACGTTAGATGCGCACTTCGTACCACAAGGACCCACCCAGACAATTAGCCCGAAAATAAGGAAATTGATGGTTTTGTTTCACGATAGCCGAAGACACTCCCTTTCCTGCTGCTCTTTGCCTGCTGCCGTCTTACCACATCCTTCCCACTTCCGATGGCAGCCACGACGACGACGACGACGACGACGACGGAAAAAGGAGCCAATGTAATGACTTAATCATTAGTATGAAGTTTTCCCTCCGTTTAGCTTATCGTAATGGATACGCACTGCCAGCCTGTCTGACCACATGCGTGCAGCGTGGAATCGCCCTTCGCATACACACACACACATACAGCCCACCGTTGGACGTTTGCTCCCTAATGGGAAAAAGGGCTAATTATGTGGCACGGCTTGCAGGCGGTTGCTTCCGATCCGATCCCCGCGCTTCGGAACCGCCAGCTGCCGCGTGACCCGCGAAGACGACGTTGTTTATCATCGCCGATATGCGAGCGAGCCGAAATGGATTCGTGTTCACCTTAAGGAATTGCGGCCGGACCCGTGGCTATTGGATCGGGTTTTTGGGGAAAGGGCTTTTGGAAGCGAGGAAATGTAATCCATCTAGCTCGTTCCACCGTTCGGACGCTTCACGCAGCTGTTTCCTGCGTGCGTGCCTTTCTTCGGGAACTCTAATTCTATTAACCGACGAGGATATTTTCCTCGCCGAAAGTTATGATTGAAAGAAATGCGTCAGGAGTTAGCTCGGAATTCATAAGATAGAACTAGGTAATATTACAGGCTAAAGTTTTTTGTGGAACTACCATTCTTCATATTAAACCATAAACATGTACATAATTCTATTAGTCCTTTTCAGTAGCAATGTATAACTTGAACAATATCTTCAATTTGTAAATATTTTCCCTATTTCCTGATTTATTTCGATTGTACTACAAAAACCTTCCTTTTCGAGATAAAACCCTCATAAAAACCCACCACCATTTCATCCGTTCACACCTCACAAATGACATCATCTTTACGATCGTCACAGCAATTATGGGAACGGCCTGTTTTTGAAAAATTATTCGCAGTCAATTTAATACCTCCGATCCGCTCCGAGCCCACGATCGGCGAAGCAATCAGTTAGCATTCGTCGCACTGCATTTGCCGGGCAATATTGCTCCTTCGAGAATTCCTTCGAGCAGCCGATACGCCGACATAAATGGATCGTGGCTAATCCGACAGAATGCGATTCGACGCACCTACCCTTGTAGTGTTCGCGTTCTTTTTTTGGCCCCCAGGAGGTCGTCGCCTTCTTCTGCCGGCGTGGTTTTGCGGTTTTCGGGCCGTGAGCGCACGGTGAAACGGAGAGCAACATCCTGCAGCGGGAAGGTCGTAAGGATCATCTCGCCGACAACTCAATTGTTGTGCAGGCTCCTTTTTGGTGATTCGGTGCCAACCCTGCCCTGTCGCTTTCTCTTTGATCGTTTGCCTCGTCCGCAGCATTCCGATGATCGACTGGCACACGCTGGCCCATGGTTTTACGGTTTGCTGTCGAAGATCGGTCTCGGAAGAAAAACAAACTTTCCTTTCTCGCACACCGTAATTCCCCGTGCGATCGGCTCGGTTGCCATATGTTCCTGCCGCTCTCACTCTCCGCCGTTGCTACGGAAACCGATCTTAATCGCTTAATTTCCCGTTTAAACCCATAAGCCGAAAGGTTACCTCCGGTCGGTCTTCCATTACTCTGCTGGTTTTGCAAAGTTCTTCTTCCCAAAACAAAAAAACCAAAAAAACCCACCGGTGACGGATGACCGAGCGCAAGGAGTAGAAAAGGATGAATTCACCCGGGATCTCAGACAGGAAAAGTAGAGCTCGCGTTCTTTTGCTTTTCTTTTTTTTCCCCGTGCCGTTCTGCCGAGTCATCTGCTGATGTAAAACTATCAACAAATTCTTCACGAGAACTCGTCGCGACGGCTATGGCGAAACCATAATCGCCCGGGTTTTCGGCCACGGTCAAGGTGACCGTGCGCGGTCTCTGTTGTTTGCCGGCGACCAAACCGAACCGAACCGGACGAACCGAAACATCTCGTCCGGTCGTGACCGGGGGCGATTAAAAAGTGTAACGTCTTCATCTTCAGTGCTCAGCGCACCGCAATTATCTTGTTTGCGTTTACCCGTTCACTTCAATTATTGTTCGATTTTCATTACCGGGCTGTTGTGTTTTGGAGTTTCGGTGCCGATGGTACATTTTAAGCGCTTTTATACGAGACGCGTTCCGAGCGGCCGTAACAATCTTCAAACAGACGACAAATGAAGAAATAGCTCCGGAAAACAGGTTTCGTCAAAGCTCGGCTGCGTCCTTTTTTCTCCCTCTTATTGGCTCGTTAGTTCTCGGTACAGCTTCCACCTTCCACCGGAAGCACAAGAAGAAATTTGTTTTCCCTTCTGTCTGGTGCCTTATGGTGTATCGTAGCGATTTTTTTTTTTTATTTCAATGCGACCTTCAGAAGTTTCTTCGGAAAACCCTCCATCGAAAACAGTTCCTTGCCAGGTGTGTATTTTTGTTGTACGTGTGCATGCCAAAACTGCCACATTTTCTTTTTTACCGCTACCCAGAACCCGTGAGCGTTTGCGTCCTTCCGTTCCGCTTCGTTAGAAGGCAAAACAATTATCCGGGAAAAGTTTTTCACAAATAACGAAGTTTATGAGGCTGCCGTCGGGTTGGTGTGCTATTGTCTCCCGCGTGTCCGTGCTCTAGTTTTTACCTTTTCTGACCCTTTTCCCCGCACTGGGAACGCATGCGATGATGCAACAGACAAGGGTCCTCTTTCGCCACATACATACATACGTTCCGGGGTTCGTCCGTTTTCGAAAGGAAATGGATGAGTTGCGTACAGCAAAATGCCGGTATTTTCTTTTTTTTTTTTTTGGTTGGGATCTTTCGAATTCGCACAAATGCCCGCCTTACGGAACCGAATCGGGACATGGGTAAGCTGCTTTGACAAAGGATAACAAACATAACGGGCGGGTTTTACATGCTTGTGGTTTAGGTAAGCATAAGTCCTTTTTCTTCATCCGCCCGAAGATCCCAAAGTCCCCGAGGTTGGGTTCGCTGCCGTGATCGGCAACAAGTATTTCCGAAGTAATAAAAACGCTGCCGCTCCTGAAGATCGTCAGCGCACAGCACAGCAGAAGTTTAAATCATTATCTTCGCTCACTCGAGCCAACGTTAATTGATTCCTGCACCGGGCCCCGAACTTGGTCCGGTTCGAAGGACCAAACGAATGATTTACCGCGGCTTTCGCCACGGACAGTCGGTGTGGCTGGCAGCTATCGATAGCAGCCCGCGCACTATTTATTTCCCATTCCGGATATGCTACCACGGCCGTACACACCGAAATAAAACTCGCCCACCCCACCACCAACACCCACTCCCCCCCTGGTCCCCCTGTTCAAAGGTACTTCACGTTGATATACGAAGGTCGTAAAAGATGAATTTTTAAATCCGTACAAACCGAGATCGGTTCGAGGGTTTCGGTGCTTGGCTGAGGTTATGGTTGTTTTATTTTAATTTCTCCCACGTTGCCCATTCCACCGTGAGTTTTTTTCTGGTTGTTGTTGTTGCGTTTGTTGCTCCTTTCCTTTCCACGTGTGGCGTGGCCGAGGCTGTGCCTTGCGCCGGCGGTGTTTTATTTTATTAGAACCTCGAAAATCTATTTTTATTGAACTGCGAGAATAAATTAAATCTATCCAATTTAGGTAGGTGAGGTTCAACAGTACCAGCCAGTACGAGAAAACAATCGATAGCTGGGTGTGTATGTGTGTGTGTGAGAGAGAGAGAGAGAGAGACGAACAGGCCGAAAGGCATCAATTAATGATTGCTTTGTTCCCGTTGTGGGCTCGCCTGTTGCGGAGGACGCAAAATTCTGGGAAGCTTTAAAACATAGAACAACGAGAATAAAAAAAAAAAAGATGCTCGAATACTAGAAATAGGTAGCGCAGAGGCACACGGAAGCGCACCGATTGCAGGCAGGCGAAACGAAAATTCACGCTTGTCTGACGATTGCTTTATTCATTGTCCGGAGCGCGTAGGCGTTTGCTTCTCCGGAGCGCTGCTGATGTTTTCGGGCAGCACGTTATTTTAATTAACACCAAATGCGGTGCGGCCTACCGCTTGCCGGGCGCACCGAAAGCGGGCATCATTAAAACAAAGCGAATTCCGCACGCAACTCATATCCATATGGTGGCGTAAATATTATGTCATCCGTTCAGCTGAAGGTGTCCTGCTGCCTGGTCGGTTCACGTCAAGCGTCATCTCGAACCGGCGAGACCCGATCGAATGGTCCCGATTCGTACCGACACCCGATTACGATCGCTCGTGACCCGCACACGATCCGCGTGGTGGGCCACAATTTGTACGCAGCGAGATATGTGCCGAGTGCAAGTGTAAAACTCGATTTCGGGGTCGCGATCGTGCGATCGATCGGTGCACCCTTTTTCCAGTCACCGCGAGCGTCCAGACGAGGCAACCGCAAAGGGCCCCGTACGGAGGAGAAAGGCACGATAATAACTATATCATGCGCACGATATTCAATGGAAATGTGGTCGCCCCTCGAGTTCGTGTTCGTGCTCTCGTGGCTGGCGGTCACGGTGGCGATCGGTTCGATCGCGCGTCAATCTTCCCTTTTTTTCGAGCACCGAAAATGGCACTTGGGAATGAGTAGGTAGCGTGAGCGAGAACAATAATAACGTAACCTCAGCACCGGCCAGCACAATCATATTAAAGAAGAAAACAACTACAGCCTTCAGATCAGGTAGCCGCGCTACCTGTCAGTTAGCATTTTCAGATCTTAATTTCAGTTTCACCGAAACGGCGCGGGCGAATCCACCACCGACCGCCTTATCCTTTAATTTTATCCGCCCCGAATGCTATACGGGCCGGTGTCGGATGGTGCGTTTTTTTTTTTTTCGTTCTCTCCGCCCGCCTTCTGCTCCACGAGCTTCTGGGTGGACTGGCACCACCACTAACGCATGGAGTCTCCCGTGCTGCATGCGGGCTTTCGAGGCGGTGAAGATGATAAGTCGCTACCCCCGGCAGCTGTGCGACGGAACAGTGAGCTTTTTTTCTGGATGTTTTGGTTTTATTTTTCTGATGTTTTTTAACGAATCGCATCGTTTGTAATGAAGCAGATGGTAGTGGCGCAAATGATTATTTGATGATGGATCAATCCCCAGCATCACGCAACCTTTCGGTTCCCGTTTTATTTCACGTGGCTGTGTGTGAGATCTTTTTTCTTCTCAAATCCGGCCACCGAAATCGAAACGGAGCGCAGCGCAAAGGATCGGTTCTAAAAATAATTAAAATGGAACACATGGAGCACATAAACAGATGCAATGAGCGATGTGTGTCGCATGTGCAACGAAGTAGCAGCGCAAACGCTACATAACCTCTGCGGGTGCGAAATTCGATTTGTGCGCACATTATGTCGGCCGGAAGCTGCACCACGTACGCGGAAAGTCTATCCCGACCGTGGCTGTCACCACGTCACGTATCAGTTCCCGGGTTTCCGGGTGGTTCCGGGTCCGAACCGGGCCGTAGCATAATATGCAAATATTTATTTTCAAACGGCTCATCGGGTGCGACGGAATGTGCGTTAGTGCTTTCGGTACGGTACCGGGCAGCGAGTAAATGGGAATCGAAAAAGGCTAGTAGACTGGACTGGACTTCACTTGAATATTTATCAAAAGCCTGCAAGCTTACCTTTCCTTGCCGGGTACGTACACAACGCGTCCGGGCAGTTCATTAACATGGACATCGGCCAGAACGAAGTCCGCCCGGTCGGTTGGACGTTGGTTTTTCGGTCGTTGGCGAGAGCGCAGTAGTACATCCAAGCCAACCGAGCCAACCAAGCCAACCGAGCCGTACCCATGGCAACCCAAACACATTGACGGCTCATTATTGTCAAAGTGACAGGCGTCGTCGTCCATGCGAGATGGGCTCGCAACGGGCGATCCGTCAACGGGGCTTGCGCTGTGTTTTCGGATCGGCGTTCCTACCCCGGGCGCAGCCATTGAAAGCAAATCAAACATGCATTCAAAATCCCTGCCTTTTAACGGA
This sequence comes from Anopheles farauti, assembly GCA_000473445.2. Lineage (NCBI taxonomy): Eukaryota > Metazoa > Arthropoda > Insecta > Diptera > Culicidae > Anopheles > Anopheles farauti. The sequence goes on from KI915048.1 coordinate 301,659, forward strand.
ATAATCAAAGATAATTTACCTCCTTTCTTTGTGGACACGATCCCGGTGGGGTCTCCGGGCAGCTCGCGTCGAAAACCTTTTCCCATTTCTTTCTGCCTTCCCCCGTTGGAAAATGTTTGGGCGCTGGATCACTGAGGTCCCATGGGATGGAGTCCGGCGCACCGCAGGGAACGAAACAACCTGCTCGCGGGTGTGGAGAAGTGGGGCGTGAAACTCTCATCAGTCAGTGAGCAAACTAATCGATCGTCCGATGACCGACCATGACTAGGATGATGGAGATCGGCGAAGTTGTTCTGTGACGGGGTGGGTTTTTTTTTAAAAACCTTCCGCGACGTCTGCTGCGGAGTCGTTTCCCATCCCGCAAGTGCAACAAAATCAGTCAACGAGAAACTGGAAACCGTCCACGCGGTGGTCACCGGCGTGCCTTCAAACGGGCTTAGAAAATATCGTTATTATTCCGGCATCTATCTTGCCGATCCGATCGGCGATCTATCATGGATGCTGCTACCTTCGCTACCCACCCGGACAGTACTCGCGTACGTGCAGGCTAATCTCAACTTTGTTAATGCCCACGAACGGGCATCCGGGTACGTCCGAAAACCCGAGTGTCGCCCCGCGTGGCCCACGCATCGCTCGTTTATGCTCGTGCGCAGCGCATGATAAATTAGATCCTAAAGCAACGCGCTATAAATCCTGCTCCCAACTACACTGCAGCATCCATGCCTCGCCAGCACGATTTGTTTGACGTTTTGTAATCCGAAGCTTTTCCCTGCCTCTGCCCGATGGTGGGGAAGTTTGGCACAAAAAAAAAACAAAAAGAAAGCCACCACAATCAATCTATGCTGATGCGAATTATGTTGCCGCATTTCACTCCCAATCAATCCCAAACTCTCCGCCTTTGGCTGTGCCTCCTGTCCGAGCCGCGGCGGGTGGTGGCGACGGTGGTGGATCTTTCTGCCGGCGTCGGCTTCCCATTCGTTTGGAGCCTCCCGAGAGGCGTGTTGATGGGTTTGATGAGTTGCGCAGCGAAGAATTTATCCGGATGATGAGGAATTTCGCGTCGCACAACCCGCTCCCGATGGCTGGCGGATTCGCTCGGGAGTCGGTGTGGGGGGGTTTTCATTTGTTTTTATGGTTGTGCTAGCAAGAAAGATTTATTTTTTATCCCCCTCTCTTGGGGATGGTTTGAGTACGAAAAAAACTGTACCATGGGTTCTTTTGTTTGTGAGTGTAAGATTAGTTTTCATAAAATCGATATTGTGAACAGAGGACCATCTTAGCATGCTAGTGAAACATTTGACAGCAGTGAACTGCTATTTTGACTGATGGTATAAATGAGTGAGCAACATAATGGTAAAAGATTTCCATGCTCTTACCCTAATGCTAAACCAACAGCAAAAGGGAAGTTAAATCAAAACATAAAACAATCAATAATACACGGCAAGTCGAACAAACCGTGGCCCTTCACAAAATCGAGCGTCCGCTTTCAGCTTAAAGACCGACCGACCGACCAACCGTTCGACTTTATTTATTGTGCCTCGAAGCTTGTGTGGTTTTATGCTCGCCTGCAAAACGAAACAAATGTCACTTCGTTACCTGAACCATAAAAATTGGGGGTATAGGTGTACCACAACGCGGAAGTGTAACACCTATCTCCCTAGAAATAGAATGACAAGTTAAGAGTGAAAAAAAATTTTAAAAAAAATTATGAAAAGTTTCATTTAATTCTCATCGCCACGTTGAGGGGTTTTAAGGAATAATTTAAACTATGGAAGAAAATTTAATTTTAAATTTTGCATTGTTTATTTGACCGTGTTGGTCTTTGCAGCGTGCCGTAGAGGAATGTGAATACAATAAATGTAACACTCTCTTCATTCGTCCGGGCGGACTCATCGTTCACCCGGGGGCATGCTTCGTTGATGTTATCACGCTCCAGTAAGATGCAAAAGACGAGATGACACGTTCAAGCATACACGCACACACATACAGAAACCCATTGCACATGCTCTAGTAAATTTCGGAGTGTTGAGGCATTCATGTAGCACCAATAAAAACAACCACACAACTAGGGTGGCTCGATGTTCGTTACAAACCGTCGCTGCAACACGTGCTGGGCGAGCCTTTTCGCAGCGGAAGCCGGACGGCTCTCCGGTCCGGCCGGTTGACGCTGACGGACGGGGCGAAATAAAATTGCACTCGACGAGGAACCGAAACGGCGAATGGCGGATCATAAATATGGCATTCACTTCGGGAAAGCTCGGTGGACTCACAACGGGTGACACAACGGTGGCAGCCCCAAAACTGGATCCATTGCGCCTCGCTGCACGCTTCGTTTGCGTCCCGGGCCATGCATAATGCATAAAAGGGTTTGGCGGGGGGAGGGGGGGGGGGTGGTACGAAGCGGAAAGCGGGCAACAAGTACCGGAATGCCGTCCAGCGGTTAACGTCATGCAGTGGCGCGCAAGAGAGAGAGAGAGAGAGGGAGAGAGAGGGAGAGACGGGGGAAGGATGCTGCTGCAAATAGCTTGCTCGGACCAAATCGGGTCCAAACAACGATCACGGTGACCCCGTTGGGAGCATTCCAAGCGAACTCGTGTCCCGGCGTCGCTCGGTAACCGGGAGGGAAAATCACTTCACTTTAAATTTTATCAAATTATACACACAGCAATGCGTTAAGTTCGCTCGGGAAACATTTTACGCCCGAACCCAAAACGGGCCACCGGGCTATTACAGGATGGTTTTTCTAGGGAAGGATGGCAACGTGTACCCCGGAGGAAGGGCTTTTCGGTGCAGTTTCCGTTGCAGAGGCGACTTTTGCTTCCGGAATTTTTTCACCACTCGATAGCAAAGTCAGTTCGGGGACGTTCGTGTGTGAGTGTGTCCCTTGTTCAACTTTTGACCTTCCTCGCCCACTCGCCTACTGCCACGTGTGCCGTGTGTACCGGAAATGCGGCAAAAAATTGAATTTCATCCCCGCCGAACCCGATGTTAAAATGAATCGGCAACACAATTGTGCACAATTGTGTTCATCATGCTACCCGTGGGCCGTAAATCATCATCAATGCCGTATGAAAATCAATCAGCCCGGCCCGGCATCCTTCCCCTTCCCATCCTTTTCACGATGAGGTAACAATTAAAATGCAGATCCGTGCGTAAGGGAGTGCTCGAAAAGACCAACCGGAAATGCGACAAAAGTGGCACCACCATTTCCATCCCGTGGGTCAATTGCACTTTCACCAGAAAAGGTGCAGAAGAAAAAAGGTGGTACAATAAAAATCCACAACCTTTGGCACACGGGGTGGTTGGGCGCAACAGTTGATGGAAAGAATGGTAAAAGCCGGGACATAATCTTACGCCATAAATTATGATTCCGCATACGAGCACCAACTGCCTAATGCCGCGTAACGTTTCGTACAATCCCGGCCGAACGCAACGAACACACGCATGCTGCCGCATCGCTTGCGAATGATAAATCAATGTTCTCCCCTCCCCCTTGCTGAGGGTTTTCCTTTCCCCGCGAACGTGCGGCTGGCTCGGACGGGGACGTAACTTCCGCAAACCTGAGAATAAGGTTCATTGCAGAGCTATTGTCTTTTGCGCACGCACGGTTTGTCGCTTGTCGTTTATCATCTGCCCGAATCGGCGTTCGGCGTTTGTTTGGGCAACAATTAAGGTTGCTGCTCACCGGTGAGAAATGCTGAGCCATCGGAATTTGCGAGAGCACGAGGGGATTGGGAACGATTGCGGAATCACTGTGAAAGGTGAGTGATTTTGATGTTTTGCTATTTTATGTGGCTGGTGAATCGTTTCTCTAACAACGCATATTGTCTTGAGTATGAGCGGTTGAAGTGTAATTTATAACTTCATAAATAAAATACACTTTTAGTCATAAAAACACCATTTTTGTGTACTTCGCTCGTGAGAACTATTCAACCCTAAACTGTCACACAATATCAACAAAGTTCAACAGATTCCAAAGTAACTCTGAGTGTAATTTTCATCGTTAATCGCTATCCGAAACCTTTGAAGTATTTCGCAATTAGTGCTTTATGTTTTTTTTTCAACCGAGCAAAACTTCTCTCCAATTAAATTTACTACACCATTCACACAATCAGTGTGTTGGGGATAGTGAAAAACTAATATATTTTTTGTTCAAACTGTCCCCTGCACCGACAGCGCTCAAATTATCCACCAAGAATCATCCAGCTTGCTCAGTACAATCCGTTACCCTAGAAAAAAGAAAAACTCATCCCAGTAAGGATCAATTTGAACGAAGGTGATCAACCATCATCATTAATCCTGGCGGCTGTGGGGCGTGCGGGAGCCGTTGGCTACGCTCGTCGAAAAAAGGGGAGATTCGGATTGAGTAAAGGCCCCGCTAGCGAGCCGCCATGCCGCCCGCGTAACCGTAGCCGGTAAATTCGGGATGGCACCCGTTACTGATTACATATTCATTAAGGTCCTTACAACGGCACGAAACAATACCACCGCACCGTATCTGCTGGTGCTTGTTTTTCCGCGCGCTGCCACGATAATTAGATTGTTCGCGGATAATGAACGAAAAGTCATTTTCAATTAATTTCGACAGGTATTGGCCGATACCGGCCCGCCTGGGTCTGTGCTGCCTGGTGGAAGGTGTGTGTGGAAAAGGGAATGTGGATGGGAGAGGCAGGATTTTATGCAACGTTCTTATCGGAAGTACTCTATAAGGACACCTGTTACATGTTTGATGGAAGGGTGATAATGTTATTTTATCGCAATTCACTATCGCTTGTGGAGCATGGCATGGCCAATCAGCTATCTAGAAAGTGGAGGAACTAACAATCGTTGAAAATCCTCCCACCAGGATATGGCCATTTTCAAGTAAGGTAATATTGTTTGATAGCTAAAATTTAACAAATTTAATATAAAAAGGAAAACATATTAGCTTGATATTACGCTTCGAAAAGTTTACAACCTAAAAAGAGGGTTGAAAAACAATCCCGGTTGGAATTTTTACAATCACAAGTGAAAAAATGCATCTCCATAGGAGGTAAAAACGGGCGAGAAAAAGGGGCGATCGTCTTCAAACACCGATTGCAAACACAGCCATTGATTTTGATTTGGCTGTTTGGCGATCTAAATAATCGCTACAATGGAACGCGTAAAAAAAGTGTAAAGGTAACAAACCAACGAAAAAACAAAACCCTGTGTGTACAACTTCTTTGCCCAAGTTGCCTCGAACGCCGGGAGGTGTTAATCCGCCGCACCGCCGCGAGCTGGTGCGATAATAAAACCGGAGTGTTCGGCTAAAGTAAAACGCGCGCCCGTAACATAACTGGCGTATCATAATCCCGGGCGATAATGATTATCATAACAATTCACGACTTGATGAAAAACTTGAGCACAACACACCGGCGTTGGGACACTCCTTTTGCGTGTTTTGCACCGCGCAAAAGGTGTTTCGACGCGAGGACGATGTCGTCCTCGCCGGCCAGCCCACCCCTTGGGACATTCTTTCGCGGCGAACACTTTTAACACTTTATTAAACCCGGGCTCCCGGTCACATCGCGGTGCGAGTGCGCTTGAGGGGTCTTTGTTTAGCCACCGAGGCGACCGGAAGGAATTCTATTACCTTGATAATTTCAAGCAATTATATTTCGGAAGAGACGGCGCACTTCTTCACCTAATTTCACTTTGCTTTAATCGCCCAAGCCCGGGACGGTGGTTTCCAGGATGTTGCCGGCAGTTTGAGCATCCCGCTATGGTTTGCGATTCTGCTTAAATGTACTAGCATCGATCGCATGCCGACAGTAGCATGCGGAATCGATACTTAAAACGAGGGACGATTTTTGTAACCCGGTACGTTTTCCACCGCCCTTTTCCGTTTCACCAACTGTCGGTTTCATTTGCAAGCATTATTTCAACCGTGCAAGCTGTCTGGCCACGTAGCAGAAGAAGTGCTCGGTTATGCTTAATGAGCTTGGCATGCCTTCGGGTTACGGATTCGACGTCCCATTCCAGCACGCTGACATGCCTTTGTGAAATTGAAAATGAGTTTTCTGTCACAATTTCTTCTACCGCGCGCTTCGCCACGCTTACGGGAGGGAAAAGTTTAAATTACTGACACACCGGCAACTGGCGTCACCTGGGAAATCTTCTTCCGTTGGTCAATAAGACTGTCTGGAGTAGAATGTGAACTGGGAGCACCGTGAACGACACGGGATGCCCGGGTATCGTCACCATCACCATCATCATCATCATCATCATCGTCAGCACGCAGTGCCTACTATGTAAGCTTCTGCACGGACCCGTTCCGTGCACCGCGCGGACTATCAATCATCGTATCAATCAAAAGTAATCTTCGGCCCCGGCTTCCACAACCGGGAGTCCTCCGGTCCTTCCACCACCGGCAAAGCAGCAAAACTTTGCAAAAGAACGAGGTCACGCAGTGTGTACGAGGTGGTGACGGTTGAAACCGGTGCCGGCGGTTGCACAAGTCACTTTTTTTTTGTTTAAAACCAGGAGTCGAGTGCTTGAGAATACTTTTCTTTTTGTACGCGGCTGAGTCCGAAAAATATGACGCCATGCATCGGATGACAAACGACTGCCACGGAAACGGCTCCCCAAGGCGTTGCCAACGAGTGCACAAAATGTTGATATATTTTCGGTCGAAATATCATCTGCATACCGGTCCGGCCGGGTGCAGTTGCAGATAAAGTCTCGCTGGAGACCGCGAAGGAGTTGGATGGTGTAATTAACAGGATCATTAATCTTATCTCGACCATCTCGGAGGTTCGACCGTTTATGGTATGCAAAGTGCGGAAGCATTTGACGACGGGTTGTTGTCGAGGGGGACGTGAATTGGACGTCCCAAACAGTCCGTCTCCTGTGACTGCATTGAGTTTGACGAATTTAGTGGGCTCTTGCTGAGGTGTAGATATTTTGAATGTTTCAATGTCTGCTGTGATGATATTTTTTTTTATGTGAATGACTTGACGATGAACGTGATCAACAGTCACAACAACGGGTATAGGAGAGCTATGGAATTATTTTAAATTATTTTAAATATTGTTATCGCTCATAAAGCATTTTCCTCATCAATTTGAATAAAAAATAAATACATAATGGTTCACTAAAATCAGTGCAGAGTTGTTTTAAAATTACATTTCATTCTTGTGAACAGTTCCGCAACATTACGGAAAACTTTCCTTCTCACCTGCTGCTGTCAGATGATAACAATTTGAAGACAAAAACAGCTTCGAGCATCATCGCAGACAGGCACGCTGTAGGAAAGTTTTCTACTTCACGTGAAACTTTCCATAACTCGTGTGCCGTACGCACCTTCTTCTGACGCGGCGAAACATTACGCTGATGGTGCTCACCTGCTGTCACACAATATTACACAACACACCCAAAATTTGTCAAATAAGACACATTCCTGAAAGTTGTCCGAAAGACACAAATGTCACACGGAAAAGGCACACCTGTCCGCCCGGGCAGATCGCGCGGCCTTAAGTGACGAACCTTCAACCTTCCGAAAATCCCGGGGCGAAGGTGACTCCGTGTCACCGTGAATGACTTTAATTGTTTGTTCCCGAGGATGGACGTTTGTCACTTTATTAGCCTCGCCGGGCCATTTGAATTTTCAAAGAGACCCCCCACTCCCCCCCCCCCCCCTTTAGCCCGGAGGTTTCACCGAGGGAGGGAGCAAAAGCTTCAGCAATCCGTTCTGATGCATCGTGATGAAAGGTGGACGGGAGGCTAATAAAATGCGGAATACGTTCCACCTTCTACATACGCCGGTTCGGGAGCGCGCGCGCGCCCATGCGTAGTTGAGCAATTGCAGCATAAAACATGGAAGAAAAAAATATAATCTCGATGAAAGAGGCTAGAAAAGTGCGGCGCAGTACGTATGTGCGATGAGGAAATAATTTACAACTGTTGACATTACATTTCGGGCAGGTAGTTTGGGCGATGAGGTTGCGCTGTCGTTGCGGATCGTTTGGGGTGTCCTCGGGATGGAATGTGAGCATATAACGCATTAGAGCATAAGAAAAACCCCCTCCGGACCTGCGGGGGGTGGGGAGAGGAATAAAACATTCCCCTGGCTGTTGGCTCTTCCCGTCGAGTCAAGTGCCGCTCGGAGGTGTAATAAACTTTACGATCGTAGCCTCACGCAGCGTGACCTCTTCGGGCGTTTCATTCACCTTTGCCTAACGTCGTGATTATTGGACGCCTGTGGATCGCGGTGCTCGGCGGAGGAGACAAATAGAGAAATTAATTACACAAAAATCATTAAACATCCGCGCCCATCCCGGCACCTCCCCCCGCCGCTTCGGGATGTTTACCTGGAGAAGAAAATCGTTTGATGGTGCTGCTGCTGCTGCAGTTCTAAAGTTCCCGTTAGCGTTCGGCTTGGAATGTTCAGTCTCAGACGGGCCTACGTTGGCAGCGAAAAGAGCCTCGTAGGGTCCACTGCCTCTTGCCGAAGACGCCACTTGAGTGTCAATAATGTTGTTGAATGGCTGATGTCGGAGCTAGGCGATGCTTCCTGCTTCTCACCTGCGCACCAACGGACGTATCCACCGCCAGCCGTTTGTTTGACTTATGGGCACTTAAGCGATGTTGTTTTTTCGGTGGTACTTAAGTAGGCTGGCTGGTTACGGCCGTCTCCACGCACTCTCCACTGTACGCTCGGTTAGGAAGGGAAAGGAGGCTAGCAGACTCGGATCCGTTCGCCGTCCGCAAACACTCGCGACTTTCGGCGGCGTTGTTTGTCCCCAGTGTAACAGATTGGCCACTTCGGCGAGGGCAATAAGCTATCAAGGTCGCAGTTTCTTTGACTTCAAAGCGTTCCGGAACGGGGGAGGGATTTCAAAAGGAGTTAATAACAACGAACGCAAACAGATGTAACGGAGAAATGGAACATCATTTTAATTAGAGGAATACTTCATTTCATGCAAAATAAACTAAAACATGGTAATAAATATAAAAAAGCGACTCACGACGTTCTGATCAATCAACGAAAAACAAAAGTCTCCCAGCGTGCGTTTTGTTTCGCTTTTTTGAAATAAAAACCGAACCCACTTTTAACATTCCCCCGCCGGCACTCAATTGGCCGTCGAAACGATAACCGGTGATTGTGATTTACAGGACGCCGAAGGAACACGAAAGACAACCAACGCACACGCACCGAGCGTCCGTTTCCGAGTCCGTTTAATGTCTTGTCCCGGTACGGTAATATGGTTTCGGTGGAAAAATAATAAAAGCGAAAATCTCATCAGCTGGACCTCACCGGTGAGCGGTCCATAAATCTGGCGGCCGCTTGCGTTTTGTGTCGCACTTTCGGTGAGTTTCTTCACCGACCGTCGGAGGTGGTGTCCAAGACGGTGAAAAAAAAATGCTTACCGAACGGTGCCGAATCCGTCGAACTCGGCGGAGTGATTTGGTTCGGCAACAGTTAAATTCCTTTCCCGGCTGAAAACCAATTTGCATATCAATCGGCAGGGAGGAGGTTCGGGTTTGGCGACTGGACGCCCGGTTGGTTAAGACATTTCGCCCTCCGTGTGTCCCTCTCGGGTGGGGCCGGGTGGATAAATGAGCCGAAACCGGAGCAATGGTTTGCAAATATTTTCACCCATTTTATGGGTGGCGGTGGCCGACCCACGACAGAGGTGTGCGCGCACGTTATGTTAGCGGCCGAACGGACGACGCACTTCAGCTGACAGTTATTTCAAGCACATGTGGCTCCGCTGTTAGGAATGTTAAGTCGATCGGTCCCGATTGGATGTGTTTAAGACGTTCTGGTCCTGAGACGAAGCGTCCGAGGCCGGGTCGCCCGAAAAATGACTAATCTAAATAAACAACGGGTGGTAATGATCGGCGCATAAACGCGTGTTGAAATGAACCCGTTTGTCTGCCGCATAATAACCACCTCGCGCAGGATGGAAAAGAGATAAAGCGCTTTCGCTAAAGCACCCAAAGAAAAAAAAACAAGAACAAGCAATAACACAAAAAATGCACAACTACAGTGAAAAAGAAACGTTGGCAAAAAGATGATAAAATGCACTAGCGCAAGACGGGCACCGTGCGACGAAAGAGCGAGTGAGAGACCAAAAAGAAGTTAAATAAACATAAAAAAGCAAACGACGCTCAGAATGGCGCAAAAAAAAAGTAAAACACATTTTTATCTGGTGTCGGCAAACGTCCGGATATTCCCACTCGAAGCTGCCGCTTCGACGCCGCGTCGCGAGTGGAGCGCTTGTTTTTTAAATATTAAAAAATATTTATTTCACTTCGTTCTTTTTTTTGTCCCTCCCTTGCCCAACCCGCGTTCCGCTTCCCCCTGTTTGGCAAATAATCTTTTACAAATCAACTAAAACGCCGGACATTCATCCGCAAAACGCCCACCGCTGAGAGAACCACCACCACCATCCGGCCCGGGTGGCAAACCAATTTGATACGTAATTTATCAAAACTACGCGATCTTTTTGCTTTACGGCAGGTTTATGCTTTGCAGGCGGTTTTTTTTTGTTACGGTAAGCGAATCAAAATTGCGATACTTTTCTGCACACGCCGTCACAGTCGTCAAAGCCGGTGGAAGCGAACCAATCGTCACCCAACCCCGGACTGACTGAGGTGTGTGAGTGTATGTGTGTGTGTGTGTGTTACCATGGCGATCGGATTTGCTGTGTTGCTGTGATTCTGCCAACTGTTTGCCGCGTCTTGCCCGCGTACGGGCGGGCGGATCGATTGTTTTTATTGTATTGCAATACGCACTTTTTCGTTGTGTGCTCTCTAATCCATGAGTCACACCGCCATATAGCGTGGTTGCGATTCGCGCTGCATGCATCGGGTAAACGGAGTGTTTGTGTTTGACTCTTTGAATTGAATCATAAAATTTTATGGTTCCTCAATAAATATACATAAAAATATACACTCGTTCATTTTACGGGGCTTCGGTTCGCTTCGTTTCGGCTTTCTTCGCTGCTGCTGCTGCTGATGCTACCTTTCTCCTTCTTTGCCGTCGATTGCCACGGTCGCCATGGTGTGTCGCCTAGCGCTGCAGCAGTCACTCGTATGCAGTCTCCCTCATCTAGCTAAGCCGCTGAACGATGCGTTTTTCATGCGATGCGCAACCGCTGGAAGAAGAGTGCGCGCGACCAATGCTTACCTTCTTTATTTTGATTCTTTTCCCGCTGTTCATCAGCATCATCATCATCATCATCATTATCATCATCATTCGTCCTACGAGTTTTACCTACCTGCTGCCTCAACCTCACTGTTTCCTTACAAATTTCGGGCCCTTTTCTGGGCGTTCGCATGTGTGCGCGTGTGTGAAGTTATGTTTCTTTTGTTTTTCCTTTGTTTTGTTGGTGCGTTTTTTCTTCCACCGGCATTCCTTTTCGCTTCCTTCGCACCCTGGTGCACATTGATTATAGTTTGATTTCTTACTTCTGCCTCTTATCGCTGTACCTCACTGCGTCCACACACGCGGGGACTCTCCGCTTTCTTTGATTTGTTTCGGCCACACGCTATCGTTCGTTTCTTTTCCCACTTTCCCGCGCTGGGTGCTGCGTTGTTTCGCGCCCAATGTTTTCAGCGCCTTCACCGGTTCTCTGTTTCGTTGGCCGCAACAACGCCGCCAAGCGGCCGAAGACAGGGGCAGACGCAGAGACCGCACATTCTTTCGCGTCCTTGTCCATGTCCGCGTCTTGTCCCCCGGTCGGTCGAGGTACGTACGCGGGACAGATTCGCTGCCGTCTCCGGTGACGAGCATCACACACATACACAGACACACAGAGAGAAAAGCAAAGAATAGAGAATCTCTTAATTTTTGGACTTCCTTTTTGGGGGGAGGCGAACGACAACGAATCTTTATGCGTGTACGGTTTTGTAAGCTTTTCGCTCTTTGTTCGCGGTTTGCTCCAGTTTGCTGTGTGCGGGCAGGGTTGTTTTTTTTCCGCACAATACCAACGTAATGGAGGATGGTTAAGGGTTTCGCGAGGGAAAAGGGGAGATAGGAGGTGGACAGATAATTAGTAGCATAAATGCAAATCCACATTCACGGAACGCGGAGAGCATGGTGTGTTTCTTTTACACTGACAGGTTTGTCAGCGCATTAATGGCTTGAAAACATCGAAAATTGTTATCGCATGTGGAACGTTACATGAAAACTATGTTTTCTTCAATTATGTTACAATTATGATGGAAAAAAAAATGTATTAGAAAGCGTTTTAAGCACAGACGCCGGTTGTGTGAAACCGCGATTCTGAGCATTACTCCCTAGAATTCGAAGAATATTTTTCGAAGCAACCTCGAGAGAAGCGCTCGCTCGGTTATGCAAGCAGGTTGGCGATAACGTGCCATCCTTTTTCCCAGTTCCGAAGTGTAGCATAGTTTCGGCGAATGAATGAATCAAGTGCATAGAATGAACAATAAATGAACCGACAAATGTTCATAAAAATGAATCTTTACACACGATATTTGCACTTGCACAACGACGGTTGGAGCCTGAGGCCTACGATGCACAGCAGATTCGTCCCAGAAGGTCTTTCGTGTGCCCTAGTGTAATTTTGCCTTTGGTGCGGTGTACACAAGGCATAAATGATCCAGCGCAGCACACCCTTCACGTTAAACGTCTGAAACATAAATGAACAGTTAATGAACGTAAACGAGCCGTCGCTTCGGATCACGAATAATGAACAATGCTGATTCGTTCGAACGAATCCGAAACATAAATGAACATGGAGAGTGAATACCGGCGTTATTCTTGGATATCGCAAACGCGTTTTCTTTCTCTCTGCAGGGGTAATATAAACAATCATAATAGCAACCGTACAAATGCAAAACGAATTTCTTAATTTCTCATAAATTGAAACAAGAAGCACTAGTTCAAATGAGAATTTCAACAGCGGCAAAGATCTGTTAGCAATACCAAACCAAATTTGCCAAATCAAAACAAATTCATCGCTTTACGCTACTTACATTTTTCAAGGATGTATTTAAATGATTTATTAACCGTACAACAATTATAATTATTTTCCTTGGCAGTGTTTTCAACCAAATCATTAGAGACTTAAAATGTGAACCAGAACATGATTTACTAATAAGAAGCTTGGAAGCCAACTAGAACCTATTGAAATGTTCATATCACCATTGCAGAGATGGAAAACTATTGCGAATTCATGGAATTTGCATGGTGATCAAGGCGCAAGGGAAAAATGAACCAGCGGTGGATTCGCTCCATGCAACAAACGAACGAATATTCATGTTAACTTCCCTCCGTATTCATTTACCTTTCGGCTCCGTTCGTTGTTTGCGTTCGGAAGTGTGCTCTCGTTCGCGTTCATTTGCCGTTCATTTATGTTTCAGACGTCGAACGAGAAGGGTGCGCTGCGCTACGTCGCGGTTCGCACACAATTTTAGCATTGTGTACATCGCACCCACGGAAACGCGGTTGGGCGTACGAAAAAGCCCCCTGGGACGAATCAAGTGTGTGTCGTTTTTCGGTCGCTGCAATCTTTGTTCTGCCATAATCAAGTGCAAACCTCGTGAGTAAAGTTTTATTTTCGTGCGTGCATTTGTCGGTTTCGTGGTTTTGTTCGTGTAGTATTGTTCCGCTGTGCCCGGCTGTCATTTGTTTGAGCGTGTATTTTTGCTCCAGCACACTGAAGCACTTCCAAAAATCTTTAGCGTCGCGTTTTGCCGTTGTGCGTGTGTTGAGGACGTGAAGGCCACCGTGATCTGACAGTGCAAACCTCCGAAATTTTGTTCGATGATATATCGGAAGTTGGTGTGGGCGTCCCAGCTGCGGAACGTGTAAACATAGTGAAGAGACGTAAACAGTACTCCGTAGCCGCGGAAACCCCAACACCGGGTGTGGTTGTGCCTCGCAGTCGAGTGTGTGTATGAGACAAAGAACCACCACGTTTAAAGGCAGCAAAACTCCGGTAAAACGGAAAAATAATCCACAAAACAACCACACAAGTTCCGCGCGGCGTGTGTTCGCTTGACAAACTCGGCTGCTTCGCCATCACCATAGCAACCGGACGGTGCAGAAGGTAGACTAAAACATCGCTTGCGAGGTAAAGAAAATCAATGAAGTTTTCCCGTGGCCCACACCGAAAACATTCTCCACCGGTCCGCTGGTAAAGCTCGCAAAGCGTGTGCAGATTTCACCGGATGGTGGAAAATCAAGTTGGGCTGAATTGAATTTCCTTATCGCTACTTTTCCACCTGCTACTGTTGCGCCCGCGTGTGTTGCCTCGATGTGTGGGTGTTCGTAAGTATGTGCTTGCCCGTGTGCTATTATGATACGTTGTTGGGAAAGCTGTACGTGCACCGATTTTTCGCTTGCCCGCTGGAAAGAGCAAAAACCCTCGGTTCTCCACATACACACACAAACATGCATAACCACGCACGTGTGTTTGGAGCCCTGTGACAAACGGCGGCGGTGAATTCCAAAAAAGAAGAGCAGCAAAATGAGTAGCAAAAAATGCCGGTACAACTGATCTCTTGTTGTGTGCGGATGTGTATTTGAATGTGCGCCGTTTGTATGTGAAGTTTTCCGGGAACGTCGGGCGCACGAGCTCGCTGCACGATATTATTCCATCGTTATTTAGCCACTTTTTAAACCAGCTTTAGTTGTGTTGTGTTATTACTCCCCCCCATATCAGTTTTGTGTTTGTGTTGAGCGATGGTTATGATTATTTTTTGGTTTTGTGAAGAAGAATCTAATCATTTGTCTTTCCCCTGCAGGCAGCGTGTGCGTGTGCAAGTGTGTTTGGGCTCCTTTGTTTAACCGGCTACCCATTATGTTTAGTTTCAAAACGACGTGGTGGAGCTTAGTTACCATAGCCGGCAGTGCGTGTGTGCGTTAACCTGTGTAGAAACAGATCGGAGCGTTCCGCTATTCCAATCCGAGTGTGCAACGTTTAGCAGAATCGAAATTCTGTAGTGAAATCCTGTTCGTTCCTGTTTCCTGCCACGAAACCAAAAGATCCCAGTGTTGACGCGGTGTGAAAGTGTGCACCGACACAGTTCGGGTTTGATCGGAAGCCATTTTGCCGGTATTATCAGTGGCAGCAAGTGGTAGAACCTGGCCTGCTTAGCAATAGCAAACCATCAGAAGTGTGTTGAGTGTCGAAATAATTTATCAAACATCAAGCAGTGAACAAGTTCGATCGTGTTTTGGCGGTGCTTATTGCTACAAGTGAAGCCTGCGTGGGATATCCGATGAGAAATGTGAGTTTTGGGACAATTTTATGTCTTACGAAAGGGTGTGTAAATGTTGTTTTCAATACGATTCGGAGTGTTCATCGTCTGCTGGAAAGTAAGCTAAGAGTGTTAGTTTGTTCTAATCCGTGGCACAACTTAGAGAAGATAGCTAAGCTAAATAAATGTGTTTTGTTGCTCTATTGTAGAGGGAAAAAACGCTGTAAAATGAGGTTCGGATTGGAATTGCGTTTCTGCGGCTTTCTGCGCGCTGCATTTGGTTGCATTATTTTCACGCATGCACGCACTCTCTTCCTATGCTGCGGCTGTCACTTCTTGCTACCGGCATGCAACCGTGCATGTTTATGGTGGTTCGCATCGAACATCTCCCCCGAGGGAACACGATGCAAACATACACACAAACACGACCATGCACGCACATTTGTGTGCCACTCAGGTCGGGCCGGCATCGCTACTCGCGTCATCATTCTGGTGCTGATTAACATCGTGCCCTATCAAACGGCATCCACGGCGGCGGCGGCGGCGGCCCTTCGTTCCCCGTCATGGCCAGTCAGTTGTGCTTGGTCGCATTTTTATCGCAATTCTCCAGCATGCGGAGGGACGATTTGGACGGTTTGTGGACTCGGGAGAAGCAGCACGCCGGCAAAACACAAATTGCAACTGAACCTCGCAAAACGCGAATAAAAGCTAGTTCAGTATGTGTCATTGCGTGCGTGTGTTTGTCATGTGTGCGGTGCTGGTAAGGGCGCATATTTTTATGCTGCCCGGTTTTCAACACATACCACACCAAAACCATGTTCTTAGGTTGGGTTTTTTCTTTCTAGTAGCTTTGTATGGTATATTTGCAAAATGTGTGTATCGCAGCTGCGTTCCCGTGCATGTTGAAGCATACCGCGCCTACCATTGCATTTTGTTTTGCAGTTCCGCCTGATGCAAACAGAGAGGACGACATTACTACACCCACACGATCGAGAGGAAAAAAAAACCCTCCGCGTTCCGTTTGTTCGCGATGAGTGCGTGGGTCTTTAATCGAATCATTTATGTTGTGATGACGTGAAACCATTTCACTCATCACGGTTGTGCCCTCCAAGTACCGGAAAGCAACACATTTGAACGGGAGGGTGTTCGGGTGTGTGTGTGTGTCCAGTCAGCATAAATTTCACGAGCAAAACAAACAGGCTTTTGGCATGCCAAAAGCGCTGCATGTTTGCGGTTTCGAACTGCAACACTCGCGCCTAACACGCGCAGCAAAAAAAAAATGCAACCCAACAACAAGCGTGCGTTATTTTTGGTGCGTTATTTTTGGTGCGTTCGTCCTCCACCGCAGTGTAATAATGGTCGCTAAAACGCGGAACAAATGTGTCCATAAATTGCAATTTATTTAAATTTATTTCACTCCCAAAAAGTGGGTCGCAAAGTGTGCCCGTGCGGTGCTGCTGGGTTGCAGATTTTTTGCCTTTACAAGCAAACACGAAAATTAATATGGTTTTTTGTTTTGGTTTTCACCGTTCAAAACATCAAACTTTAAAGGTTTACACGCTGGACGTCGGCAGCCTCGGCGGTGGGCAAAAAGCAAGCCTCAAGCAAGTGCTTTAATGCACTTTGCCTAATAAACTCCACTTTTCCCACCCGAAACCGAGTAGCGGAGGGGAAATCGCGCGCATTATGGCAAACTTTGCCAATTTAATCTATTGGGCAAAATTTCCTTTCCGAACCGGGGGGATCCATTTTATAGTCGTTGCCGGTCCAAAAATTCCCTAGCCAAATCGAGCACTAGGTAGAGGGGTGGGCAAGTTGGTTGGATGGGGGGAGGATTAAGTTAGGCCTTCATCATCCTCTGCATCGATAATTTATCGTTCATTATCCATCGCAACGGAACGGGGCGTAAAGCCCGCCTTCAGGAGCGTTCGCGGTACTGTGTTGGATTGGAAAAGTTTCGCGTTCTGGTCGGCGAGCAGCGGTTCTTAAAGTATCGGAAACATGAAACCATATACACGCCTGAAACGGAAACGGTTGGCCGGCGGGGCGCATCTTCGTTTTTAGGAAAAGGTGCGCCTAGGTGTGCAGTTGGGGTGGAGGTTTTTCCTATCCTCGACACTCGAGCCAATGGCAGAAGACGTATCATGTGTTCGTCAATGCGTCGAGTGAAGATCCCACACACGATCATCCATCCACCATCATCGTGGACGGATGAAAGATGAGCGATAGAGGTGAGCCTTTGGAATGCACCACAGCGGGGTCGAACGCGAGACGACCGACCAGCAGGACGAAGAAGAAATGGTTGTAAATTGATCCGTAAACTTTCTTTTCACCAGACACCGAATAGAGGAGGCGTTTGCTGCGAGCTTTTGACGTCTTCGTTGTCGTTTGGCAGCGCCTGTTTTCATGCTGCCACTCGGCAAAATCTCGCAATCTGCTTTTAAAAACAGCACACCAAACTGATTACCGGCAAACGTCGTAAAACCGAAAAGCGCCCAACTTCTTTTACTTCGCTTGGTCTGGGTAGGTCCTCCCGGGGCATTCAGCCTTGTTGTTGGCCTCCTCCGCTCATACCGGCGGGGTCCACGTTTCCCTCATCAAATATGAATTCTGTGCGCGCCCTGCAATGACCTCGCACCGGAGTTTGTGGTGCTTCCAGGGTGGATGAGTTTACCGAGAGCAACCTGAAACCACGCGAAAAGATGTAGGCGCATCGGGGCAGGGTCATAAAAACGAAGTTTTCACTGTATACGTATCCCGTAATAGCTGGTCGCGGCAGAAGAATAGCGATTTGTGTGAGGTGTATAACACACACCCAACCTGCGACACGTTTATGTGTGCGCTTTCGTTATTATTTATGACATTTGCTGGCAGCTTTATTTCGCTCCCGCGCGTCTACCAGTGGGCATCGTTTTTATTTAGCTTTTTTTTCTTTAAATCCCTTGGCGGCAGACAGGAAGTTTGAATTGGTGTCACCTAAAGGGGGAGGAGGGTTGGTCGTCTAAATTCGCCCTGCCCAGTGCTAATCTTCGAATGAAACAATATGAATTTGAGGAAACCCCGAAATGTCATCTTCTCACGTGATAAGCGAGGAACTGTGCGATATGTCCCCCGGGGGGAGAGCGCCGGGAGGTCGTCGACCGCGTGTCCTTTTGAAAAAGCTCACGCTGTATCAAGAGGTGTCATCAGCTGGCCATCAGTGGGTGGGTGAAAATTGCGAATTGTTGCGCCCGTTGAAGATTCATTGCATCTTGATAACGCGAACGCAGTGCTCTCTTCTAGGCTGTTTTTTTTGTCTTTAGTTCCGTTCCTGCACGAGGGAATTTGGGCCACGTTTTTCTTCCCTTCCCCGCATCCACGAAGTCGGCAGCCGCGAGATTTATGAGACTCCCTGTTTGCGCGCTTTTCCGGTGCGTTTTTTTCTGCCTCAAAAGGACGAGTCTGTAGAAAAGAGAAAGAGAGAGGGAAAGCAAATCGTAGTCGGATTTATGGAGCGAAATAATTGTGTTGGTGCAAATGCGAGCTAATCCCACCGCGGCTCGGCAAAGCCATTTTCCACATCCCGGGAGGATTTTCACATCGGTGGCATTATTTTTTTTTGCATTTCGGTTTCGGTTTGATTTGTTTTTCGTTTTGGATTTTCAACAGACACTGTCACCAAAACGTAGTTCAAATCGTAGTGGGACTGAATGTGGGATTGGAGCGCGAAGTTGCCTCGGTTCCGTGTTTATTCTGGCACATTGCGGCAGGTGCAAACATCGGAAGAGTGAAATAAAATATTTTCACCCGATGATTTTAATTATAATTTATCACAAAGAGCACAGACCTGTTCATATTTGATATAATATTTGATAACTCAATAAATCGCCTAGTAGATAATCTATTCGATCGCAAAATCGGAGTTGATTTTCTTTCTATTATTAATATGATGGGGAAATGTTTGCTTAATCTATTCCTACATCCAGGAATATGTGCACTTTTACTGCGAAACCAAACATGTTAAAATGAGGGATGCATGTGTCGTGTAACAGAATGATTCTTGCTAAGCGCTTCCGGAAACAGCACCCCTAACAACAGGTGAATATTGACCGAAAAGGGAGGATTGGTATTATTTATTATGCACGTACGCTCTCGTAGTACAAAAATGGGGATTAATTTCTGCAAAAACAATAACCCCAAAACAAACCCGGTGGAGAGAAGGGCGTGAGAAAATGTGCATTCATTTATTTATTGTTTTGTAAATGAAGCCCAAGCCTTTCCGATATCGAAGCGATTATGATGAATTTGCTGGTGTGTCGGCATGCTGGCGGAAATAATTTAATCTTTATCGCCTCGCAATCCTCGGCACGGAAGCGGTCGTTTGCGGTGCGCGCCAGTTTGGAGGACATTCACGGTGCCGAAGCACCAAAATGGTAATGCTACCACCGAAGAGCAAATAAGCTAATGAACTCGCTTTTCTGTGTGCGATCATGCGATTCTGTGATTCTGTCTGCGTCATCCGGTCCAGTTCCAGAACGCGTCCCCATTTTCCATCACCACACACATACTTCTTTCTTCTCATTTTCAACTACTATCATCATCATTGTCATTAGCCTCTCGGCCTTTAAATGGCTGCGAAATTACCTCTCGGTCGGTGGTGTCCCTTCGCTGCGCTTGGCGTGTACCCCTTTTCTCTCCTCGCCCACGTGGGTGGGTGGTGTGTCAGAATTTTTGTGTGTGGGCTGGGATGTGCCATTTGATACCACCGGCGGCGGCGCCAGCAAGTTTTTGCGTGAAGGGATATGACGGAAGGGAGCGATGCACCGTTCGGAAGCAAAACCGCACTAATTAGAGTGGGTTGGCAGAGGAGGGAGGCTGGGACGGTTTGGTGGAAGGCAGACAAAGAGTGGTGAAAAATTGATAAAAAACGAGTCCAGTGCGCTCTCGACACTGGTGATAATGAAACGGAGCACTGGTTCACTGGACCTTAGTTGGTGTTCTCTGTGCAAGAATGAAGAGTAAATGCAAATTAAGATTTAAATATGAGAGTTTTTTTGGGATAATAACTGTTCATGTTAAAGTCTTGTATGTATCATTGACTTAAAGGTGTGCTTTAAAGTTTCTAGATAGATTTGCTGAGAGAATCCTAGCTCTGCTGGAATAAATCTGAACTGAAAAGATGGATCTTTTCGGTGTGATTACATTGTGAAATATTATGAAAAATATTGTTTGTTTTTATATGTTAATTGTGCGCCACAAAAGCTTTCAACAGTTGCTGCTACTTTATTTGCACAAGCAACACGCGGAACGTAGGTAGAAGAATCCAACCCATGCGTGATGAAACATATGTTCAAGCGCAGAGGTTCTTCTCTGTCGTTTGTAGTATTTTTTTTTATTTCCTTTTGCATTGATGGGGTTATAAAATGGCAGCTAAAACGGCAAAATAACCTCAAGGTACGGTGGGCCGGTGCGCTGGATGGAAGCACACGTTCACCTATGCGGAGATAAAGACCTCCTGCCTGTTCTCGCGTTTCCGTCTGAAAACGCGCCCGTCATCCGAAGGAAAACGTGCGATGTGGCGCGCAAACCACATCCTTATCCACAACGTGTGGCGAAAGGCGAAGATGAAAATAAATGCCGCGCGCACTGTTTTTCCCTGGGATTTTTGTTCCACTCTACAGTCTAACAACACTGTAGGTGAACCACAAACCCCGGATAAAAGGTGTAGTGTAAGGGAAGGAATGAAGCAAGGAGTGTTGGAAGAGTTTTCCACGGTTCTGCTCTGTTCCATCGGTGGTGCGTTTTTACCCCATCTCAATTGCGAGCTTTTGTGAGGTAACACTTTCCACTTGCCAGGCGGAAAAGTGGTTGCTTTTCATTTTTTTTATTCGGTTTTTATCCGTGCTCGGTGTTTGTTGAAGGTTGCTCTCACGCAACGGTTAGTCTGGTCGTGAAGATCATCACCGTAGAGCGTCTAGTGTGAGTAGGTCGTGGGAGAGAATGGTATAGGTAAAAGACTCGTATATGAAGCGAACGATCTAGAACCGATTGACCTTTTCGTACTCTCCGAGAAAGAGGAGTTCACCCGGCCCATCCGCCTGCGAACATACATAGGAAAGGGCTTTAAAAGTATTGATTTTTCTGCTCCGGCAGAAAGGATGCGATTCGTCGGACTTTCGCTGGCTACTCTGCAGTCACCACACAACCACATTCAAGCCCGGATTGTTCTGTGTCTGATTGCATTCCTTCGGGTGTACCACAAAGAACCGGGCGGTGAACCGGATTTTCCTCTTTAAATACGCATCATATTTGCACAAGGCCACGGGGGGGGGGGGGGGGGACGCGGGAGGCTTTAAAGAGTTGTGTACCGAGCGCAAATCCTTTCGGTACACGTGCACAATTTTATGCTTTATGGCACGCGTGAGTGAAGGGAAGGTGAAGTTTTCTCCGGCTGGCTAAAAAGAGACCACCCATACCGACGACTTTCAGAGATCTTTCAGCGTAGAAAACTTTGACGTTTTCAATTTGTTTTCCATTCGGACGGAAAAATGTTGTATCCTCTTGTGACGAGGGTGCCGGGCGAGGGGACGACCTATGGAAGACGAGAAACTTTTCGCTAAACTTTCCTCTGCGAGACGTGGCGGGGCAAAAGGCGCTGGTTATTTGCCCCGTTCGGTAGCTGGAACCTCTTGTCCCGGGCTGCTACAGCATACAGATGGTGGTTTTTTGAAAGAGTACGAGTAAGAAGAAAGCTTTTGCTCAAGATCTCTTTCCCCCTTCCCGCTCACAATGGCACCTGCATCCTCCGTCCGTAATGGCTTGTGGTTCGCGGGCTCCCCCGCCAAAGTTGAACGTACTTCTTCGGGTGGGTTGTTTTTAACCTGATTTTCCCTCTCGAAACGAACCAAACCGACATCGGACCAGTTGATTCCGAAGCGAAGGAAAACCGGATCCTTCCACACCGACGTCCCCGCCCATTTTCGTTCGCTTGCGTAAAAGGACCTCTCTCGTGGTGGTGTGTCTGCCACGGCGAGGAACGGGTTGAGTAACGAAGCGGCGCCGCGCCTTGTACAGCGGGAGATAAAACATCTGTCAGTGGGTAGCGTGTTTTTCCCGAAAAGGGAGCTTTGTGTACGACAAGTGGTGTTCCGAAGGAGTATTACAAAACACCGGGCACCAGATACAAAAAAAAAAAAACGAAAAAGGATCACAGGACTTGTTGCGCGTATTTCGATGCTTTTTTGACTGACCATCATTTTTCGCTTTTTTCTCTGCTCCGTTTTCGTCTCTTGTGAACGAAAAGTTCAGTCGAGCGGTAAGTTCTGTTACCTCCCCTGCCTCTGCTCTGCTGAGAGTGTCGGTGGGTGCGGCGCTTGTTGAGAGATTTTTATTCACCGCAATCGAAACGAATCGGTTTTCGAGCAAATCAAAGCGAAAAAACGTTTGTTTATTGTGTGGCGTACATCAAACGCGCAACAAACCGCAGTTTTAGGAAAGAATCAATGAGACGGAAAACAGTTCGTAGGAAATGGTGGTTGGTACGTGAATGTGTAGGATCGCCAGACCTTCTGAAGGTTAAAGTTGTTAAAATTCCGCAACATATTAAAGCCGCAACGATAAAGAAACCTCGCTCAGTGGTGCGCTCTTTCACGAATAATATTTCACGCCATCGAAAACCTTCACGATGAAGTGAAAAGTAGTGCTGCTGCAGACAACGACCCCCACGGGTACCATCGCTCCAAACCGCCCAAAAAAAAAAAAAAGAACACTACCGGAACCGGAAGTTTTTCGCGCTTCGAATATTTGTCGGCTGCGAACGCGGAACCGATCCGAGACCTTTGATGGGCCCGGGAATTAGTGTTCGGGGAGAAAATATCCATTTAATGGTGATGGGTTCGAACGCGCTTCGGGTATGAATATTGATCGGTGGTGCAAACTTCGCCATAAGCCACGGAGGACGAGAACTTGCCCAGGATCAATTCCCATCGTCGTCGGGATATATGGACCATGTTGCGGATGGATGGTGTTTGTTTGCTTGTGATCGAACAGCGCAACACTTGCAACTTGTTTTTTTTTTCCTGTGTACGCTGGTTTGTTGCACGGATTGGTGGCAGTACAACGTGTGGGACCTGATGAAATGCTCTCTCTCTCTGTTGTGAACAGCTGGACCCCACACACTCCACTGGTCGACGGTGCAATTCTCTGGTGATTTGCGTTGATTGATTAGTTCTTGTTGGTTAGGCAAACACAAACATGACTTCATGTGTGTGTGTGTGTGTACGTATGCGTTTCCTGCTCATGATGATGATGATGATGATGATTCATTCCAGCCAGTAGTGGTGTAAAGTGGGTTTTGGACTGTGAGTATAATGATACCGGGGTTTGTATCAACAATCATCCAGCGGTGCGCCCATTCGTTCCGCTGAATGGACGATAATTTTAATTGAGTGCCAATATTTCTACTCACTTCAGCGGCTATGGATAGTCCCACGAATTCCCGCTGTGGTGGGGCCTCCCGTCGCATTCGAGGGGGGGGGTCAAGAGAGGAGCGTTCGCAATGTAACTACGGCCGAGTAATTGGAGGATGGAACAGCTTTTCACATCTGTTACGGGTCAATAGCCTCGCATTGCAACTTCCCAGCGCGGATCTCTGGAAGCGTATGCAGAATATAACTACCGTAATTGGTAAACAGAGGAGATAGTCAATAGGCAAAGGGCTCAAATATTCTACAGTGAGCTTGGTTGGTTTATGTTTCGAACGCGCACTATTTGTACTGGCATTACGGAGGAAAAGGCACTGGAGAGCTTGATGAGCCGTGCTCAATGGGTATAGTTGTTATTTTCGAAAGCTACACAACACGTATCACGAGATTTACCTACACAACATTGTCATTGGATCACATGGTGCCGTTGTTGATTTATCAAAAAGCCGACAACAGCCTCCTCTTAACAGTGTTAGATGTGTTACGGCCCGCTCGTGCACTTGACCCAGTGCGCATCAACTCCGCGGCATGAGATGAGGAGCCAACTTCATTGAGGAACTTGAAGATGCCGGAACAAAGATGCCGATTGATCTGACAGTCTTGCCAGTTACGATATTCGGCGTGGTGTACTGTGAAGGAACTGCATTGTTTCCAACGTGAGACGGGGTTGGACGGATAGGGACTGTATTTGTTCGTTCGGGACGGCGATGAGCGATGAGGAAAGGCGACGCGTTCTCGCTTTTGAACATCGTCGATCCACATACAAAAGGGCGGCTCGGTTTTGAAGATGACACGTCGACACTCGATTTGAGGAACCCTTTCCACGCCCTTCGAAGGTGTACATAAAACAGAGAAAGCACACTCACACCTGCGACTCATCCACACGCACTTGCCGCCGGCCCTTAGGGGTAGGGCATGCAAATATTTATTCTTCGGCACGATTCGGGACGCATTATCGGTTTGGATCTGGTGGAGATACTGCAAGAGGGACACGGAGCTGTTTAATGCTTTGAGAGCCGCTTTCCAGGCTAGGGAAAAGTAGTTTCACTGCGTTTTTTGTGAGGTTAGAATGTAGAGAATTTGAAATCCGTTTGTTTTTATATTTTGCTTTGCTTCTTCAAAGCGCTTGCTATTCGCTTCATTTGACTTCCCAGGCTTTACGCCCAACGACCTGTTGAATACGCTTGACAATAATACAGCCATCGTTTTTTTCGGCGTATAATTAAAATTGCTTCATTATTTCTCCTCACTCCTTCCCGAAGTGCAAGACATCGACCGCGCTAGGGTGCCATTCCGCTGGAGTGAAGTAATTAAAAATTCCAGCATCTTCTGACACTTTTACAGATTGCCTCTTAGAGGCACCGGTGACTGTCAAGGTGGGAAAACTGCCCATTAATTGATTGTTTTTTTTGTGGGTTGGAAATGTAGGCCTGTAGTGTAGGTCTAGAGAGTGCGAGAGAAAGGAGACTGTTGGTGGAAAAATTCCCAAACGAGCACATCCACACACATGCATGCGTAAACTATGAAGTTCAACGTGGTCTCTTCTGGGTGTGATTGACTTTTCTTACTCAGCAACGCAACGAAACGATGTGGTGTGGCATTTTGACCGATTGCTCGAAGTGAACGAGAGAAGCCCAGTTTGGGAAACATTGCCGCCAGATGATGACGACGACAACGACGATGACTTGGGGCAGATCGGGTCAGGGAAAAATACCCAAGTCACCAATCGCCAATCAGTTGGGTGCGAGCTGAAAAATTGCTTTTTTTCCTGTTGAAGCTGGTCAGTGCACTGCTGTGTGTATGTGTGCGCTCGAGCGCGCTCTCGTGACCATGGGAAAGCCGTCGTCGTGCCGCCGCCGGTCGGACAATGAAGGAATGGTTGGGAATCGGGAATTTAATTTCTTCATCTCGGACCCGCCGTACGCGCGTTCCTCGTCAAGATACACAGAGTATCGGCGTACTAATCGGACGCGCTGATCTATCAGATGTGGTTGTTATACTTTTTTTCTGTGTGCGTATCATGTTCGTTATCTTCCCGCGTTTTCCTCCGTTTCATTCATGCAATCATCCATTCCGGGAAACGGGCGATCGTTCGGTTCGTTCTGTCTTATTAGATGTAACAGTTTTTTTTTACCGACTGACTGTTCGTTCGCGCACTGAAGGTCGCTTTGTTTTTATGACCGCCTCGTCGTGGTTAACGATTTAATTTTCTTACACTTTTGTGTAGCACGAGCTACGCTGGCGTATTTTTTTGTTGACACAGAATTCTCATGTCCGGAGCTAAACATGTTTTAAAACATCTCCCGAGAGATCACGATTTGTCCATATTATTTATGATTTTCGCATGCATTCGGTCCATTATAGTGACGAGCGATCATTCGATCATTCGGTTTAATAGCGGGCGATCAAATAGCGACCACTCAACAGCGGACCACTCTAAAAATACGATGGCGGAAGGTAGTCGCAAAAACACACCGCTATTATTGATCAACTGGAGTTGAAGTTGGAGTCGATCCTGTGGGGAGTTTAAAAAAAATACTCCCGCTAGCAAAAACATATCCACGAAGGTGGGATAATTTGTCTGCAATTATGTTGGTGCTCTTTTTCGCCACCGTAGGGTCTTTGCGGGTGCGAATCCTTGAAGAATGGAACGAGATTATATGCCGTGAGCTGAGCAAGTGAGGATTGATTGGAATGTTGATTATGTTGTTACTGTTTTGCGGTGGAGCAGGCTTTCATATTCTTAACGCGTTTAGTTTTGGCGTATGCGGTACTTTTAAGTGTTTTCTATGTGATGTTATAATAAGATTACCAAAAACATTATCGCCCGCCATAAAAGGAAGGCTACTACTGCACAGACTCTAGACACGATGGCTTTATTAGAACAGTACAACTCAAGCACCCCCGGTATAGTTATAGTAAGTGGCAATAATAATCGATTCCGTATCGGCCAACTTCCTGCAGCATCCTTTTCCGAACTGCGCCAGACTACAATCAGGCCAAAAAGCTAGTAATTTTAGCGAGAAATGCCTACGAAAGCTTTTTGCCCCGTTGATCCACGATGGCAAATGAACTTCGCATCTTCCATTAGCGATTCTTCCGCTCACGTAACGGGCACTGGGCATGTTGGCGGGTTCTGGCAGGGGAGAGGCAGGAAAAGGAAATCGATGTGCCAATGCGAGAATCCACCAAATTGCCGGCCCGGTTCGGTAGCAGCACGCGGCAGTTGTCGGAAGCCTCTCCCTCCGCCCCAGTCCGACGATCACACGTCGATCAAGATGGCGGCGCGCGGTGGACGGAAACACGAGCTCTTCCTCCCATCCGTTTCGAGGGGAGTTGCTTTTACGACATTCCCGGTGCACGCTGCATTCAAACGGAGAAGAGATTTCACGTAATAACCACGGCATCGGCTCCACCGTCGAAGCGATTTCCATTCGCGCGCAATACGAAAAGAGAATCAATTGTAATCGTCATTATTACTCCAGCGGACTTGGGCTATCCACATCACGGCTCGCTCGCGCGAGTTGTCTTGCCCTCCACGGAACATGACGCCTCCAGGTCTGTTTCTTCGTCGCGCTCTCTTCCTCGCTTGTTTCCCTCTACCACTACCCGCGCGCGCGCTCGCATGTGTGTGTTGGGTTCGGTTGGATCAAATGGGCGATTTGTAATACATCGGAGGAAGTTGCCGCCGCAGGCTGTAGCTCTCTGTACAGTGTGTGTGTAGTGCTAGCGCCTCCATAGTGGAGCATAGTAGCCGCTCATACCGCCTGCACCCGTGTGCGTGTTGTGTGCTGAGAGGTGGTAGGTGGGCTGGTGTAATTTATATTTCGCTTTTAACTTGATTGAGATCGCCGGCGCGCGCGTTATTAGGCCAGACCACATACGGGCTTAGTCATGTTTTCATGATTTCTCTATCGCGCGTTTCTAGGTTTGCTCCTCTTTTTTTTGTTCGCTTACGGAACAGGATTTGAAAACTGGCGCGCAAAGTAAGACATTTAACCGAGAAGACACACACGCACGGCGGCCTATCATTGCATCAATCTCCCGTCGGGGGTGGCACAAGGACAAATAAATCCTCTCCCTGTCCTTCAGCTAAGATATGCTGTGTTTGTCCGGTGCGAATTGATTGCCGCGTCGGTGTGCGTGCTTCCTGGGCGATGCACTGCTTTTATTTCGCTAATCTCTTCGCTCGCCCACATGCCGGCCGGAATCATGGCAATGCCGATCGGAGCGTGATTGGGCACGAAGTCCGTTTCCGTGTCCACGTCCGAAAGAGGCACGTGAATTGGCATTTACCGCACCAAGCAAGCAAGCGCGCTCTTCCAGGGGTTTTCGGAAGTCGTGCTTGTAATCCTCTGTAGGAAATTAGCTGCCAGCAATAGGTTTATCGGTGTCCCGAAAATTGAAGACGAATTGCCTGCGATCGCAATGGACCTGGACCCGGGGAGGAACATAAGGTGCGGGACTTCGGGGTCCATTGTGTGACACCACGTACCATACCTATTTTATGTGCCTACCATCCCACGTCCCCGTGCGTGTCGCACAGCACATTTCATTAAGGTATTAGAGATGGAAAATGGTTTACTTATCCCCGGCCTTTGTGTGTTTGTATACGTGCACACACACACACACACGTAGAAACGTTTGCCGAAAATCGAAGTCTGGCCTTCGTACTGGGCTGGGAGCCGGCTGCTAATTCTTCCAACAATTCGATGAGTCCATCAAAAGGATACGACATATGTTCCCGTCCCCGTGGCTTTTGAAGAACGTCGCCCAAAAACATGTTGTCGCACTAACACACACACATTCTCAACCTTAACACCAATGTTGCCGGGGCTAACAGACGATAGAAACACGTACGCAGGACGTGAGGCACCCGAAAGATAGAACACTACCCCCCGCTGCGAGAGGGATAATTTTTTGTTTCACTTCATTGCTCGTCCCTTTTGGCCATTTTTGGAATCCTTTTTCTGGGTAGATCCTTCCATTTTCTTGTTCTCTTCTGACCCTGTGCGGATGACGGTGCTTCGATGGCGTTACAACGCGCCGCATAAATTCATCGCCTGTGTGTAGCGTAGAGGTTTTGATTCGTGCACGTTTCACTTCGCCAGAGAGGCATGTTGGAATTCAAAAAATAGGACTTCAGACCCCAGGAGGTTGTGAGTGAAAAGGATACCATTCGTGGTAATCTGTGCATGGCTTGGTTCTCCCGTGCAAGGAGTTATTGAGTGATCAATTTCAAAACATCATCATCATCAGCACCGGTCGGTGTCATGCTGTGCCCTTCCAAGGATGTCTCACTGTTAGAGTCACGCAACAGTACCGTCAGTTGACTTTTGGGCTTTTGGGTGGAACAAACACGAAATAGATGACCATTCCCGCATATATGTGTGTGTGTGCCGTCTGCGTCCGAGGAATGATGGTACGTGATGTTATCGGGTGGAAATGATTGGTTATGTGCTTTCTTCAACTTTCTGGAAGAATGGATCCAATTTGTTGGTTGCTTCTTGTTCGCAGACTATCAGTTTTGGGTGCGTAATCGCCTGCCAACGTCGTTATCCTCCGCGATAAGAGGAATGCAAGGGGAACGAACGACTTTCTCACGAGTTTTGTAGAAACAGTTGCAACTTCTAAGGGGCACATATTTGTTTACTGATAGTCGAATGAGAGTGCTGTACGTGTGTGCAAATACCAACTCCAAAGTGACAGGTAAACATCCTAATGTATGACTCGGCGCTCGGAACGATATTGTAGCGACAGAAACCATGTGCTGTTGAGTTAGCTTTAGATATTTTCAGATAGGGTACACACATAAAAATTCAATATCTTGAAGTAAAAGCCACTGCTCAGTAGGTTAATGTGACTGAAATTTACGAATTAAGACGAATGATATTGGAAAGACATGGTGACTTTCATTTCTATGGCAACGGCAAATCGAAAAAAAAAACAGAAATTTTAATTATTTTTAAATTATTCATAACGCAACGCCGAGGCGCTGTGCGGGTTCGATTTGACAACCTTCATTTCGTTTTATTGCTGCCTACTCATCGAATTCGCCAGCTGGGAAGTTATTATGGACCCAGCGGGATGTGGATCGTCCAAGGTTCGATAGGTAGGTTCGGGCAAGGGTCTTTTGATGCCTCCGCTTCAATCAATTTTCCCGAAATCGACTGTTCAAAGAAATCGAAATTAAAATTCAACAAAAAAAATGAACTTTCCAGGAGCAAATTTCACTTTTCTGTTTCCATTTTGTGAATAATTTTCACCGCCCGCGTTTGTTCTTTCCCCGTTTCTTCGGTGGTGGAGTGCGGCTGGAGCATTTGTTCCGAATTCAGATTCGATTTTGAATGCCCGCGCTCGGTCTGTAATCGTTTGAAGTGTTGTTGCATATGGGCATGCCGTGGTTTTGGTGGTATGATGTACCAGAAATTGGTGCCGCTTTCTTCGTACGAAACTTTTGCTCTCAAAGCCTTAACCTTCCGGTCGGGGGGATGCGATTCCTTTCGCTCGCCATTCAAAAGGCAGAGAAATTTATTACCGGTTCATGCGCGAAAATGAAACTGAAAGGAGCAGCGTGGCGCACCGGTTAGGAAAAAAAGGGAACGCGTCTTAAAGCTTTTAAATGCGCGCTAACTGGAGTGTGCAGAATTTCCATAAATTATCTCGCACCTTCTCGGTTTCGGCGAGAAAAGCGAAGAGGGTACGGGCACAAGATAATACAGGCGGCGCACAAAACCGGGCGAAAGCATGAAGGTTAGCAATTACGCTCCGCAGATTGCACTCTTCATTTGCACTCTTCCACCACGGTTGGTGGAGGATAAGCTTTTGCGATAGGCTTTCGGTAAAGGCAAAGTTTGTCCATGATTCACGAGCAAACCGCCGACCCTGCAGTTTTTGAAAAAAAGTCTGACCGTTACGACCCCAGTGTAACACACAGCGTGTGTGCGTATCTTCTCGAATAATTTGATATGTTTCATGGTGTTTTATTTGTTCGAAGCCGTCTGTGTGTGAGAACGAGTTTCTGCCAAACGGGCCATTAAATTGGAGCTCAGGAACGCATCGAGCATAACGAGCTCTGGCTTGGCCCGAGCTGAGATCTCCCTAGAGAGCCGGTCCACATACGATACGCAGGTGACCCATCCACCAGAAGAAGAGGTTGAGAAGTTTGGCCTGGTCTTCTCGTACAATGCGCTATAATTTACCTGCACTCTAGAGTACGCTCCGTGTGTGCTCCATTCGAGACGAGAATTGTGGTCTTTCGCCCCCTTTCCGTCGTCGTCTGGTGTCGTCATTTATATTGCTACACCCCCGCTTTTCATTTTCCTACCCCGATCCAATGAAATTCTCGTCGGCAACAAGGTTGTTGCTCTCCGTTTGCAGCTGATTTTTATACGTTTTTTAAATCACGTGCATAAAAATGCACCGTCTCTTACACATGCGTTTTCCGCTTCCTTTCTATAGCGTTCCAAAGGGAGGAAGTGGAGACAAAGTTGGCTGTGGTAGCAGGAGAAACCTCGAAAACAAATAAATAAGTGTGATAATTAGGCGACGGGCATAAATATCACGCAGCTGAGGAACCGACCGCGGAATGCGAACTTCTCCTGGTCATTGTGTTTTGGTTATTTTTTTTCCACGGTTCGGTCCTATGCTCCTAGACAGCGCTGCGCTGCGAAGTTGACAAACCCTGTTGTGGTGGATGTGGGAGACCCAATGGAATTTATTATTTTTTATTTATAGCAGATTATTTTCCGACCCCGATAATTTCATTCGCCCGGCCTATGGTAGCAGAGTGGCTGCGAAGAATAATTCGTTCTGACGGTTTCTTCCAACTTTATTTGGACAGCGACTTTCGCTGCCTGTTGGTGTGAATCCCGGGAACAGAAATTATTATCATCACCTTTCTGTGGGTAGAAGATGTAGTCCTCTCCGATATATGTGGACTTCGTCTGCTCAAGATTCGGAAGGAAGTTGCGGAGTTTCTTCAACGGTTTCGTTGTTCATTTCCACTATTTATTTATTACTATTTGTTTTCGTGATGCACACAACAGACTGCTCTACGGAGCTACCACGACGGTGCGACGGCTTTCCTCGCCCGAGTGGCTAGAAGTTCGTATTTAGGTGTAAATTAATTGCCCTCCGCACACGCACTCATCGCACACCACCAGTTTTCCGGTGGCCGGATTTTGGAGGCTTTTCTCTCGGTAATGCTAATGGATTTCAAAATTGACGACCCGAGCGTTCGGCCCGACCGCTAAAAAGTTCTCCCAGGCGTGTGATTAGCCAATAATACGCAGCGGAACAGACGCGTCGTGCCGGTTTTTGTGTAGCCACATACGGCTGCTTCGGGAGTAGCTGAGCTAACTTGAGCGCCATTTATGAGGCGAGAGGAGCTTTCTGTACTGCTAAATAGCACCTTAGTGCGTTTTAAATTTTCCGATCATTTCTGAGCTGGTCGTCGTCGTGTTGTGGTCCTCGATAGGAAGAAGGTTACGGTTGTCGACACCTTTTTTTTACTTTACTTTACTTTACCAATCGTCGCACCAGTCGGTGGGGGCACCAGTTTGCATTAGCATAAACGAGGAAACGGATCCTCATCAATTCGAGTGAGCAACAAGATTTCTAATGGGTGGCAACATTTTTCGTCTAATTATTTCCCAGTTTTTCATACCCACCATTATCGCCTCTTTCCTTTCGGTACATACACAGGAGCCGAACGCAGTAGAGCAGGTCAGATGTCTGCAGGAAGGAGGAGTACCTCTACCGATCCGGACCCAACGGCGTGTGGAGTGATGCGGAGTTAGCGAGTAAGTAAAGCCGGAGAGGCTAATTATGGGTACCAATATACCAAAATCATGCTCTATAGCTGCCTGCCTACCTACGAGCAGTTGCTCCCGAGTACTCAGTGGCTTGGGGTCTATTCGTGTGCTGCGATCAAAGGCAAAGTGGGTGATACCCGTCCGGAGATGTTCAATTTGCCTAGCGAATGGGGTGGATCATTTTGTGTGGGGTGGAAATGTGGAAGGGGCAACAGTTACGGTACTTGCAGACGGACCGGTTCATATGGACGATTTGTCTTTTCTCGTTGGATTGCCATTGCTCGATTGGATTGCCTCCAATGTTGGTCGGCTGTCGTAAATTGGGTGATGGCCTCGAAACAAGGTAACCGTGGCACACAATGCATGATTGATGCAGCAATGAGTCGATCATGTGTAATAATGAAAACTAAAAGAATATGACTTTATAAGATTTTCCATATTTTTCGTCTTGAATGTTATATGTGTGCATATTTTGTGTACTAATATTCTGCTCTTCTATGTAAAACATGGAAGTTTAAAAATATTAATCGAACAGGTTCAATGAAACATTCCGGCATGAAGATTGATTTTGGAAATTATGTAGAGTTAATTTTTCACTCTTCAATATTCTCGTCTTCCTGCACCTGGTTTCAAATATTTGCACCCAAAAAGTTCGCGTACCACCGGGAAACGGGACACGGAATCTTAATTTACCAAACTTCCGAATATTATCCTCGTCCACATCTTACAGTCGATCGATCATACTGTTGCAGTATGCTCTGCCTTCTTCGAAGGTATCGCCTTTAAGCGCAACCGGTTGGAGCGATGTTTAATTGTATAAATTACTTGTTCGACAGTTTTTTTTTTTTTGTTGAGCAGTGGATGTCAAGTGTTACAGAAGGGGGAAAATCCACATGGAAAGAGAGAAAGAGCGCCTCCTGTTGAAGAAATCCATACCTGCAATTGCTCTTCATTTTAACGCTAACGAATGAATCGCGCAAAAGACTGTATTCGGTCACAATATTGCTATTCGGTTGTCGGATGTGCACGGGGGGAGAGAGAGAGGGAAGGGACGTTGTATGTTGTTGTACCGCAGATTGACAACTTAACAGGTCAAGTTTAGTAAAAAAAAACTGGTTGAAGTTCAGAGTGTTCTGCTCCGTGTCCAGTAACTCCGAACTTCCAGCCACTCCAAAACCGATCAATCCAAAAGCGTGTTAGAATGTAGCCGTCTGCGGTTGAGTTCTTGACATGGGAGTCAGTACGGACTGCTCGAATAACTCCTCATCCCGCACAGAAAGAGACCTTTGAGCACTGTGTAGAATGGATGTGTGTGAATGTGTCCTGGAACAACAGTAAATCGATCATGAATATTCATTTTATCTCGCTCGTCGCCGTGGCTGCTGGTTTGGTCATTGGTTGACATTTCACAAGCACTTTGTACAGTGTTTTTTTTTTATTTTACAACCAACCCATTCTCATGTGCCCTTTGCGCTCGATGGACCTTGTGTCCTTTTTTTTTGTTTCGAAAGGTATTCCGCAAATTTCCTGGGATTTGTCGGGCTCCTCCGTCGTTATGGAAATAGAGGCACCGGTACTACAGACACACCAGGGTGGGGTGGGATGCACTGTGCGTCGCTAAAAGGGCTTTTCGGCAATTTAATTAATGCCAATTTTCGGGACAATTTCCAAAACCCAGCAGGCGACGACAGCCGTCGTCGTCGTCGTGTAAAAGGACTCGGTAAAAATGTGGGCTCT
This sequence comes from Anopheles farauti, assembly GCA_000473445.2. Lineage (NCBI taxonomy): Eukaryota > Metazoa > Arthropoda > Insecta > Diptera > Culicidae > Anopheles > Anopheles farauti. Next base: position 335,872 of record KI915048.1, read on the forward strand.
TACCGGACGACCCCTGGACGACGTTACAATACACGCAGGGACGGGTGGCGCGCGTATCGTTTCGTCGGCAGGACAACGAGGAATGACTTATTAGAATTGGAAATGGAAGTCCGGGACGAAAACGGTGGTGTCGTAAAAGTGGTGGTGGTGGTGGTTTCGGGTGTGACGGAGAAATCGAAACCCATCGGAGATGAAATGGACAAATCGAGCAGGAAAGTGTTCCGTGTGCTGCTGCGCCCCAGTTTTACGTTGCTTACCGTTTGGGTTCTTGTGAAGCAGGGCTTCATTTTTAAGACTCAATAGCAGCATGAGATAGAGCGAATGAACGACTGGGGTTTGTACGGTTGTTTGATTCCAATATCCTTTTGTTACAGCACAAGAGGAGAGCAGCACGACAAAGCAGAAAAACATCCTTTTTTTGTCGTGCCTTATAGAGAGATAGTCGTTGCTACGGTTGACGGAGTTAATCGGGGCAGCGGCAGCAGCAGCAGCAGCAGCCTGCGGGCACACGGTCACAGATCCTTTCCGAGCAATTGATGAAAAGCACCTCGAATGCGAAGGTAAGGTAGTCCGGTGTCGTCGTCGGCTGAAAGTTTAATAACGAGAGCTTCGTTGTTCGAAACGGCGAACGAAGCTCGCTTTCAGTCGGCACGCTACAAAAGCCCCGTCGTCGGCCGCAATGCCGATAGGAGAAAGGTCTCCATTAGCTGCTTGGGCAAACTGATTTATTTGCCGTGCTGTGTCTTCTCGAGAGAAGTCAAGCGAAAGGAAGTCGACTCGGCGTTTCCATGGCTTTTGGCTGCTCTGTTTTCTGTATGTGTTAAGGAAACGAAGCGAGCGGAAAGTCTGACCGTCGTAGCTTTACAGCAACGGGCGGCATTTTGAGTGCCTTTTCGGAGTTTTAAAGCATCCGCATTACCTTGTAAGATCTTTACCTTTCTTCAAACCCCGAAAGGGCTTGATATCTACGTCTGTTGCGTCGGAATTGTAAACCGACTGAAATTGGGCGTGCGGAACAGAGCGGAAATATGTCCGATTGTTTCTGCTTTTCCATCGAGTAGACGAAATTCGGCGCTTAACCATCTGCAAAAACATGATAATTCTCCGGCATCAGTTTTGCATCTTCCGGTATCCGGTGGTTTCTGTTCTCGGCGTGTATCGACAGACGCTTCTGAGAAAAATCCAGCTTCTTCACCCCGCTCACTGGATCGCAACAAATTCGATGTTTCAATTGGCGAGTGGTGGTGGTGTGTAAGTCGGGTCAGTTCGAGAGCATCCTTCTTGGAAAATCGTCGGCTAAAATAGGTTTTAATGCGAATATTTCATCCCCCGGCATCTGCGCTCTGCGTTTTGGGATGTCTGTTTTTGGGCCCAAGCTGGTCCGCGTTAACCTTCTCCTCTTGATCGAAAGTCCGGTGGCATGTGGTTTCGCCGTCTATAGTCATGTTCGATGTCGATTTCCAAGAATCTGCTCCTACCGTGTGCGTACCAACAGCGTGCGTGGAGGAGAGAGGCAGCCCTTTCAGCAAACCCTTTAGTTGCTTACCTTTGCAGGAGGGAGAACAGCAGATTCGGGAAATGGTAATATTGCACACGTCACCACTGTGCATGAGCTCGGGAAATGGAATTTGATGCGATCAAAAAAAAGAAGACTTAAAACCGTGCAATAAACATGTGCTTCCCAGACATTCGTTTAGGTTTGGCTGTAGGCGCAGATGTAAATACCCACGAGACACGCGCCCATACCACGCTTGTATTGTTGTTTTGTTCCTGCAGGCAAAAAGCCTGTTCCCTGGCTACAGAAAGGGCATGGTGTTGAGGTTGTGCGGAAATTTCCGCTATCGGGTTTCCGTGCGGCTTTGTTACCGCCGCGCTTGTGCCAGACGAGAGCTTTTCGGAAAGCATGTTTTGTCTATTCTGCCTTAAAAAAAAAGTAAATAGCAATCGCGTCTATTTTCGTAATTCAATCATCGAATAGTCCTTGAACGTTGCTGCTGCTGCACAGGTGTGTTTCGATGTATTATGCCGCGAGCACGTTCCTCGCGAATCAGATTGCTAACGAATGCGAATTCAGTGAAAATTTCGTTCGAAATGGGCCGGGAAAAGCGTTTTGGTGAAGGACGGGGAGACATAATGCAGAACAACCACAGTTTTCCGCAATGTGATAGCATTGATCATCATAACAATAATCAGCATAACGATGATGTTTTCCGCGGAGCATACTACTGGTGCAATGCCGATCCATCAGCATCATCATCATTATGAGGATCGTTTTGATTACGAGTCGAGCAATGAGTGTGTTTTGCGAATCTCTTACCTGTTATTCTGTTGAAAGAATCCCGGTGGTTTTATCTTCGGTTGAGATAGCGTATGAGGAACCTCGACTTTGCATGCTTTTATACACCAGGAAAAATTGTGCGTTTGAACGTGGGAAAAATTCAAAATCCGCTCGCGGAAAATGCGATACAACCAATCAATAATGCAAACACGTTCCACATCTTTGCCCGGCAAAGCCAACCAACCAGCCAGCCAGCCAGCCAGAGCCGGCCTCAAGCGTGGTTTGTTTCTGTTTCATCGCTTTTCCACGAAAAACTTTCACCGCCCAAGAAAATCGACGCGTGCCCGCTCGCTTGCCAATGTTTCATCGACTGGAAAGGAAAGCAATTCGTCTTTGCGTCGTTGCGATCGTTCGGAAGCTTTTCCCGACCGACCCCCCCACCAGCCACCACCAGCGTTACTAAAAATCGCACAAATACTCAGAATGTCTATTCGCGCGGAAAACGCTCCCCTGCTCTGCGGCGGGCACACGCTGCCGGCTGGAAGGTAAATTTAAAGAGACAGTTCGATTTGGTGCGCGGGGTGAAAAACGGCACACGCAAAGTTCTGCGCTTTTCCGCTTCGTTTAGTGTACTGAGCGGGCTTTCCACTCTCTTTCCAGGCAACATAAATCGAACGCAACAGCACCGGCAGCAGTCAGCCAGCCCAAAGGTGGAAGCGAGCGGCAAAGCAGGGCACCTCCCGGTACAGAATGTTTTAAAATTCCTCAAGCATAGCGTGTTCGACTTTTGTTGTGGAGTTGAAACTTTTTCGGCAGCTCCTTTTGCCCGCATCTGTGCTGGCTGATGGCTGAGTTATGTTCAGCGACCCGGAAGTGAGGCTCGCCGCTTCCCCATCCTGCTCTGGGCATTTCCTCCCCGTGCAGAGCCAGTCCGTCATTCAGATCGGGGGGGGAAGACTTTTAGGATGCTTCTTTCGCGTTTGGAATATTTGTTCGGTGCGGGAAAGCCAGTTAAACTTTAGCTTAAGCGAAACTTGAAAATTCAGAAAGCAAATAATCGAACCTGTGCTGAGGTTTGCTGAACAAAACGCACGCGGACACCGCAGCAGCATCCCAAGATTGTTTTGTGGGATACTTCAGAACAAAAGGGAGATTAAGATGTTTATTCAAAAAATAATCTCCTTTGACATGCGTTTTTCGTTCCTTTTCGGGGATATGTATTCTTTGGTACGTCCGTACCGGATGAAGATATTTTCTTTTAACTAGAAACACTGGACACTGGATTGGAGCTTTTTTACGGGGATTTAAGCAGCTCCACAACTTCTTAGTTGTTGCACAACAATTGGACGGGGTTGGTCTTGTATGCATTTGTTCTCCTTCCATTCAGCAACGCTGTACAATTGAGCTTTTCCATAAATCGTGATGAACCGTTCGGAGATGTGAACACTACTCACAATCTGGATCTCGTTGAGGTCACTCCAACAAACCACCGTTGAGTTTATACACGCGCCCATAAGCACGTCATGCTCCCTGATCCCTCAAGCGAAGAACGGAAAAAAATTAAAGATCCGAGACCGAGAACCGATCATTACGCGGCAAAAGAAGATCAAGTCTCTCCAATTAAGACATTTAAGACAAACCCGCTCGAAGCGTGTCTCGAACGCTGACTGTTTTTTTTTTGTTTGCTTCCTTTTTACCATGGATTACTTCATTCGCCAGCGATCGTGGCCTTCGGACTTCATCGGAGCTTGGGTTCCTGATGCGGCACTCTTGTTGAATCAGTTTTCGCTGCTCTCTCATTCCACCAGGCCAACGGGTTTAGCGGTTTTTACCTGAGGTGTTTGTGTTGTTTTATGTATCTTCTAGTTTTGTAGTGCGAGCCGGGCCCGGTCCGTGGTGTCTTAATCTTTTGCCTTTAATTTGGGTTTTTCGGTAACGATTTTTTTTAGGCTTCGCTTTGGAGTTCTTATCAGCCCGCAGCGCTCTGGCACATTTCTATGACGCTCATTATACTCCAAAGAGCCCAGCGGAGAACCTCCGGAACAAGTTCTTGGAACTAATTCCAACGTGAAAAAGATTGGCTCCTAATTGGGTGGATGAGCTGTTGGAGTATGTGTAATCGCTTTATCTAACGCAGCGCTGGTGCGTTAAAATCTACAACTAAACCAGCCTCGGACTGACGGACGACATCTGGACGGATTCGGTAGGCCAGCACCAGCAGTAGCGGTAGCGCGTCGTCCCAAGGTTGGATTAAAATGTTTGCGTCGTCGTTCTTGTTGTTGTGGAGTTTGATTTCCACTTCTACTGGGCTTCGTTATAGAGCTTCTTTTGAGATAAGACTCCTAGCCGCGGATCGGCGAGATGCGTCTTTCGCTCGGTAAACCATTGTTTCGACCTCGACGGCTTGAAAAAAGAAATCCAGGTTCTATGAGGTGACTCCCCGTAATCACATTAAGCAACCTCATAAGTAAAGCAGTTAAAATTGGATTTAATGAAGGATCGGCTTTTGGGCTGACGCGCTCTCGAGATCCTCGACATGCGGAAACACATTTCGGTTCGTTCAAAGTATTGATACTGCGGGAGTTTGGTGAAGTGTCCGTGTGATGTGTTATCGGCGGACGGTATTTCCTTTCTAGTTTGAAGTGGAGTTTTTTTTTCCGCCGTCTACTTCAACCCGTCTTCAAACGCATCGGTGCGCTTCATTTGGCCACCGGTCTGAGGAGAAGGAACCCGAAGAGATATGACGCCCTCGGCTGTGTGGGAGTGCGGTTATTTTATGTTGGAGTATTTTTAGTTTAATGGCCTAATCTAGTTTGTAGAACGGCCAGAACGCGTTGCCTCCGAATCAAGACCGTGAGTCATTGAGTGTGTGTGTGTGTGTTTTTTTGTGAGTCAAAGAGGATGTTGTGCTGGATAAGAACACGGTTTTGAAGCATGAAACTTCCACAGGTCGTTTACAACAGCAGCAACCGGCGCAACAGTAGTGTAGGGAGCTGCATTTGAAGAGAAACATAAGGCGTTTGTTTGGAGGAAAAATATTGAACAGCATTCGCTATCTGTCCAAGCACACGATTGCCTTGCGGTCGTTGTGTGCCATACGCTTTAATGTGTTTGAGATATTGCCGCGCGGAATGCGATGCAACAGAGCACATTATTTTCTTTACAAATTGCAACTTCTGCTTTCCCACCACCCAAAGAGCATTCTCCGTCTGCGCGTGGTGCAGTGCGAATGTAAATGCACACTCGGGCAGTTGTTGTTCACGCTCGTATATTCGCGCCCAGCACAACCTTGTCCGATCGGCAGGGAAGAGAAGTAGTAGCAAACAGCAGCATCTTGTCGCGCACCGGAGGTGGTCATCCGCACGATGGATTGCTGGGACTGCCGAGTACACGGGCTAATGCGCACTGTCCTGCTGAGTCTGCGCCGGATGCACACACACACACACACCCCCCAGGGGCGGTGATGTTCAAGAGTGTCCGCAATCCACGAGAGAACGAAAATGGAGTAGCAATCCTTCACACCGAATTGCCATCTGGGGTGGGAGGATAGGATAAGGGAGGGAGGATGTGGAGTGGAAGTGACGCGAAGTGAAGTGAGCATAAACAAAGTCATAATTGCGACCCGGGAGAGGTGGGGAGAGACCGTTAAATAAAAACTGCACCCAAGTGAAGCAGTTGTTGTGACCTCCGGCTGGGTTTTGTAACCAACCGCACACCACTTCCTGCCGACGACGACGACGACGACGGCGACCAGGCCAATCCTAAGCGCGCTCATTAAAAAGCAACAGCGGGAAGGGAGAAAAATTACGCCATTATTCCAGGTGTCATTATCGCACCTTTCGGACCAACGTTTTCGTAGTCGTCGTCGCCGCCGCCACCGTCCGTTTTCTCGCGGTTTCTGTGTTGCGATTTCAGAATGCTTCCTTTGCCCGCTTTCCCTACCACCCGGAGCTCCGCTTCGGAAACACGGTTCGCCTTCAGGGTTGTGACTTACTCAATCTTGTAGCGTAGTGCAGAACATCATCCGAATCTGCCATGCTGTGTGTCGCGAACTGTTCGGCTTGCCAACCGGACGGTGCACCACTATCTGTGAATATTATCACTCCAGATTGTGTGTCGCTTCGCGTTTGCGGTCAACACACAGGAGTTACTCGCTTGCGTTAATCAATGCGCTGGAAGAAAAGCAAGATCCAAAAATGGCGATTCCTTTGGCTCCGAAAGCGGTGTGACAGGCCCCCATTTGGTGGTGTTAGGTTGAGTGTCAGTATCGATTTTTTGTTCTTCTTTCTCTCCGTGTGCGGCTCACCATTCTGGGTGTTGCGCGTATCCCCGGGGGACACACGACCAAAACAAGACACATTCCACGGAGAGGTTGCATTGTATCGTTCGGCCCGCGGTAAGAAGTGTGTGGAAGCTTTGTTCTTTTCGGAAGACGGAGAGTTCCAGTTTCGGGAGCCGCGCGTCTTGGTGTTAACTGGTGGACCTAGGTTCTCGGTGCATGGTGATTGTAATAACGTTGTTGCACCGGATTGGGTGGTCCCTGGACGGCAACTGCTTTTTCTCTCCACCCCTGAGTGATATCACCTTTCCAGAAGCGCGCATATCGTTTGCCATATCCATAACCAAACCGACTTGGCGGTCAGTTTCAAATTGAGCATCCCAAGTGGAGTAGCTTTTCCATCCGTATTTTCCATTGAATGGGCCGTGGCTGCAGCAACGCCTCCCCGTACCTAAACTGGGCTGGGGAGTTTCGAAGAGATGCTCGTTTGGCCATGGGTGCCCATTGCTCTTTGCATCGTTAGTAAGCGGGGGCTACCTCGGCAGATAGTCGTTTGGATAGTAAATAATTCAGTTCGCGGTGAGAAGGAAATAATTTTCCTCTGTCTTTCATTCGCGTATTTTGATACGTTCAGACCACCGCGCACTATCGGCGATCCTTCAGGTCCTAGAAGCTGTGTAGCCACTAGAGGTTCAAGAAATGTTTCTTATGGAGACGGATGAGCATCTTTTTCCCGCAGTATAGAATGGAACACCTGGTTCGGTACATCATCTCCTAAATGCTCCGAAGGTTCATCCTCCGATAGTCCAAAAGAGTGCTCCGGACTTCTGATGCCTGATTCCTCCCTTCTGCCAAAAGGGGCCGGCCACCAGCCCATTATGCCTGAGCGGGAAGTGCACGTATAAATTTCACCTTTATTGCTCATTCTTTTGTTTTTCCTCTACCGGTGCGATTTTTATACTACTGGTTTTTTTTTCTCTCCCCCGTATCGTACTATTTCCATAGCAGCATGTTATCGCCCACGGTCATTTCCAAACTGCGACTACTGCCGTTGCTACTCTGCGCCCCTGCTGATGCTGGTCAGTGCTGTTCCGGTGTGCTTCGTACGCTTTATTCGTGCTTACCGGAATGCGAGCAAACCGTCGCACACTCTCGAAGATCCTTCCCGACCTGCTAAGCGAAGTGGAAATATCCATACATATGCGGAGCAAAAGGAGGATTGGAATATATCCGCCGTATAAATCCGTCTGGTGCCGGATACCCTCTGGTGTGCCATAAATGGGAAAGGAAGAAGCATATCATATTTTGCTCGTTTTTATGCGGTACCAATTTCTTTTCCCGAGATGATCCCGGGAACCTGAAGCCAAGGCACTAGTGCGCCTCCCGAATGACCATCTCAAATCCGGCTAGAATACCGCCGACCGCATCTAAAAGGTTCCAGCCGGAAAGTCCATTTTTGGCTTCCAACGCCGTCGGACTGCTGTGTGTGCGCGCACTGTGTCTAGTTTATCATAAAATATGTAAGGATTATTATGAAAAATTCAGCTAAGCGCTTGTGCCACGAAAGAAGTGGAAGAAGCAATAGGGAGGGGGTGGTCATTCTAGGGGCCACTGCACTTACGCCCCTGAACCATGCTCCGCTGGTGACTATGTCTTTCAATATTTATAAGTCTTCTGGAGAGAGAGAGAGAGAGAGGGTAATACGAAGAAACTGCACCACTCTTGGAGCGCTCCGGGCTCTTGAAGTATGCAAACTTGTACGGTCATAAGCTGGCCTCCATTTAAATCAACTCCCGTCCAAAGCGGAGTCCGACCGTCTGGCCGGTACTTACAATCCCGGTTTTGGATCATTGCGCGTATTTTTTGTTGTTGTTTCAGTACGGTCGTACTCTCTCACCCTTTCGTTTCCGTATCTTGGACATCCATAAGAAGGCTTTTCGTAAGTTCCGCATCGTCGGAAAAGGAAACCCGTGACCGGGCTGCCGGGAACCGTTTACACAAAACGAAGTACTAGCGCTAGGTGGCGGTGGAGTGAAGGCAGGCAACCATAATTAGCATGACGGCGCGAACTTGCAAGCGTTTTGCCTCGCCCGGTCGTAAAGGGTCGTCGGGATAGTACCACCTCCTTCGTTCTCCCGTTTTGGTGGTGATCGGTGTACTTTGCTCTGAAACGCCTTATGAAGCAATTGCTTTGCTCCAGACCGAAGCAGCAAATGCGTAGCCTTTCCTTCACTAATCACAAATTAATTTCATGATAATCGCACAGTCTCTCTAATATCTTAAATTAACTTACGGTTTTTGGTGCAGCTCAGTGTCTAACTGGATGCGGTGTGTTCTGTTTACATTCCGGAACATCTCGGAACATCTCGGAACATCTCGGAACATCTCGGAACATCCGACCATTTCTTTGTGTCTGGAGCAGTTGGGCAGGGGGAGGAAACGGTTTGCTCTTAAGCCGAAGGCGCACAAACAATACTAAAAACTCACGCAGCGAGAGAGTACGGTGGTGGTGATGCACACGCTGCCATTCACCCTCTGCTTCTCGTCCATTATTAACCAGAGGCGCTCGTGAACCCGTCATCGGGAGGAAAGCATTAATTGTATTTACTTTACAGAAACGTGCGGACACAGCATGAATTCCGGTTTCGTGAAAATGCATACAGCGGTTCTTTATTCTTCCTTACCGACCACACCCAGCCATCCATTAGCGCATCCTGAGCTCATCTCACCGCTGCTGGTTTGTGAACTGCAAGTGTCAATGGGTTGCTTCTTCCTCTTCTTTATCGCTGGCTGTATGTATGAGTAAAGTCCTAATGATGTAGTTTTTTTTGGGGCGCCTGAACCGAAACAATTCGTCCGGAAAATAGGTTGCTCGATGTTGGTTTTTGTACGATATGTGTTTGTTTCCCCGAACCTCCTCCCGTAGGTGCAATGAATGGGGTGGTGCAGAGTGTGATTTGGTCGTCCACGCACCGGGCCACTCAGGCGATAATAAACATGGAAAACACTGGCGTCAAAACGTTCCTTCGTCTGCTCCAGTGCGGTGTACTCAGCCACTGTTTACTCGAGTCAAATAGTTAAGAAATCTTTACCTTTTTACATGGGAAAGATATTTCCGTACATTTGTGTGTGGTTAGGGGTTTGCGTTGTACTCCATGGCTACATTGGTCGGTGCCCAACGATGTCCACAGTAATGGCACCGGATCGTCGTTAACGTCGAATGTTTGGATCGAATTCTCCCCGAGCGCAAAACACTCCACTTCGATAGCAGCGATACACCTCCCACCGAACATCCGGCAAAGTGTAGTGATGGTGTCCCGATGGGACTATCGCCTTTCGGACGCTTGCCCGGGACACTAACGCGCTTCTGGTGTCCATCCTCAGGCAGAGCGGCAATCAGGTTCTTCTGGGTTATGCACGGTTTGCTGGAAGCTTCTCCATGGTCATGGTTCTTGGCGACACGAGACGACGGTGCGTGCCATGCGAAGTCGAGACCACCATCACCACCGCCGGATGCTGCTGACGACTGACCGGTCGTGCAGGATTTAATTGATTTTCCAGAAATCCTGCGGTTGCAAATGCCATCACCGGGCAGCAGCGTAGCGCCAGCACCACCACCACGGGAATAGACGACCCGGGGCATCGTTGGTTGGGTTTGGTTTGTTCAGGACTTATCGAGCGAAACCAAATCCGGCAGCGGGAACCATAAGCCAACCTTATTAATCCTTTATCCATTGCCTTTATTGCTTGGTTTTGCCACCGGATCTCGCTCCGGGTGTGAGCTGTGGTACATTTCAGCATATTCGGTTCTGACCACACCGAGTTGATCTCGGGAAGCTTGAAATCCAATTTAAGTCGACAATGACGATGACACATACGCGGGGGGTGAGCGGTGTGGAGGAGCAAGAACAACAATCGATGGTTCCCGGGACGAGGAATGTCACCTTTTTGTGCACCTTTTGCTGCGTCGTCCAGGTCATCACGGTCGGAACAGAATTGGACACAATTCACTTAGCAATAAGCCAACGCTTAGGCGCCGTATTAAACGATGGACGAGGATTAAACGCAGCTTTCAGCAGAGAATAGGTCGATTTTCTCCCTTCTGTGCTACCTTTCCGGTGTGGTGCAACCAGATCTCGAAACGACCAGACACCACCAATGTTTGGCTTTAAGCGGAAGTGTATAATTCGAAAACAAACTAAATCAATTCTGCTAACTGCTCGCTTCGGCACTTTGCGCTAACGGCTGAGCGCACGAAACTTTACAGTCACAATTTCCGTACTTGCCTAATAGTAGCGCCACAGAACGCTGCTTGCCACCGTATCAGAAAACCGAACAATTTCGATACTAATAATTCAGCAATAATTTGAAAACTTTCATCTGTATATCGAGTGACGCGCGGTGGTGAGTATGTGTCTCGGTGTATTGGTCCGACCTCTTCCGTTTTCAGCGGGAAAATGAATTCGCTATGGGGAAAGTTTCTCATCAGTTTCCCAAGCTGCATACAGTTTTTTCCCCCTTCCGTCGACTTGTGCTTCTGACCTTACTTTCCAACTACTATCGTAAAGCATCAATTATTGCTGCTCAGGATTTGTTTTTAATCGATTGGGAAAGTTTGATGTTTCTCTGCGGCGATGCAGAACGCTTTTGGTCTACCTCCGAATGTTCGTTGGTGGTAACTTTCGGCTATGTTCACGTGGCTACTCGTACCATTGACCGAGTCGTACTATTCTTCCCTGTATCGGGGTTTGGTAGATGTTAGCAACCAGAGAGGTATGGAGAATTTGCAGCCAATGCGACTACCGGACTGTAGAAATTACTTTGGTAAATCGAAATTATGTTTCTCTGGAAGTGGAACACTTTTTCCCGGTGCAACGCTGCCGTGTTGGGGCAATGCGACCATTACCGGTGTAAAAACGATGTTTCATGTCGAACCCCCCAAAACTATGCAACCGTCAAAGGGGGCTGCAATTTATCGGGTGTGAGCGGTGGATTGCGATTGGAAATGAAGTTGTTCGTTGATAAATGCGAGATCGGGCCATTGTGTGTCGACATTCATTTATCATGTTCTGTGTGTATGCGTGTACCACCATTACAACCCGGTGAGTTTTACATGGTTCGGTTTCGGAAAAGGGATGGGGTACGGGTGAGGCTTAGCAGGTGATTAGTGTTGTTTAGTTTATTGTTTGCTCGTTATTGTGCGATAAAAATATATTCCAGGCATTTGCTGTTTTGCATCGACTGCGTACAAGTTGCTCTGTTTCACAACCAAACATCCTACCTATAGTTGAATTAATTGCAGTTTCACTGCACAAAACAGGTAACCCCTACTGCGTTTGGAGTGGTGTTGTACGCGATCGAAATCCATTTACTGCTGTCCTGCGTGTATGCATGTGTCATACCACCGTGCTCCCACTCTTTCCCTCTCCTCTGGTGTGTTCGATTGATGTATGCGACAATGGTCCAGCCCGTGAGAGTCATGTAGTTGTACCGTACACACACACTCCGTTCGATTCCTAATATACTCGGAACAACGCAAAACCTCTGCATTCCTGTGTTGCGTTACGAACAAAAAACGGTCGAGTCTCGTTCTCTCGTCCCCTGCAGCAGTTCCAACAGGTATTTTTGGGCTTACAGTCATGTGAAATGGTTACGAGTTCGCTCTATGAGGGTAGCTGGTGGTACACAGCATCATTTAAATCAGGGTAGAGCAACTTCTCGTATTATGAATTTGACTACAGTTGCTTCAGAATTAATTATCCAATAAACTGCAGGAAACAGGGAAAGTTTTCACCTAAAGAAATAGTTCTATATTTGTGTACTGTTTTTCTATTCCAAATCTCCGTCACACCGAACATAACAGCCTTACAAGCTTGCGCATCCCTGGCTTACACCGCACAATTTCGGCTCGTGAAACCATCGTCATTTGTAAATATTTTGTCCACCAACTGTAGTACCCTGTAGGCCGGTTTATCCGCTTCCTGCGGCTTCCCCGTGCCCCTCGAAAATGTCAGTGACACTCTGGAGCAATTACGCGACAACATGGTGAACTCCTCGCGCGCATTCACACACAGTTGTAGTACGTCTCGGTACACGCGATTTAAATGCATTTTTCGTGTTCAGTTAAATACCCGCCATCGTCGCCTTCCGCTCAGCTGTGTCCGTACGTTGCCTCCTCCCCAAGGGTTGACTTGGATCTGAGAGGACGCGCAGGTGGAGCGGCGGGTGTATAGGCATTGCAGCATAAAACAGCCGACAATGTGTGAAGGTGGGATTTTTCGGCACTGTTGAACCATTGTGCCTATATAGCATACCTTCATTGTGTATGGACGTGTGTGCGTTCGTACGTGTTTACAGCTGCTATTAACATCGTGCTCTTACAAGTGCGCATTATCAGTTGTGTGATTTTGTTTGGAGAGGAACAGAAAGGAAGTTACGCGAGAGAAACGGTCACACTCACGCCATTTTACATACCTTCACTTGGATGTGTTTCAAAGCCAGCGCGCGCCCTCTGTTGCTGTTCTGACAAAATCGTTCGTGCCTTACCTGTACCGAATAGAAATTCCGTCAATTTTCCGCCACTTAAGTAATATTTTGGATTTTTTATTTCCTTTTGCTCCTCCTATTTCAAATTTGTACACCATCATTTATCTCGCCCGTTAGGATAACGTCGCACTAACAGATCCGCTCTCTCCATTAATTTTCATCATAGGCAGTGCTTCTGCTCCGGGCGCCGATGAAAACGCCCGTCACTTTACGGTGAGCTGTTCGTTTAATTCTGGTCGGAAACGATTTTTATTTATTTATCCATTTTCGGCTGCACGGTCTCTCCCACTTTCGCGTGTGGGAGAGGACGCTTTCCATTCATTAATTTTCCTCACTGAACCGTGTAGTGCAGCAGGAAGGAAATCGTTGAAGAGTGCTGCATGGCGTGGGTACATTGTGTCCCGGGCATTTTCACACCTTTCAGGCGCGGTATTGTGCGCGTGGAAATTGCATCGGTTGTCGTACAATCTTCAGCGGAACGGTTTTGAAAATAAGAAAACAACGTTTATTGTCAAAATTGGGAGCGATTGACGGCGGCAGAACAAACAACTGGCTCAATAAATAACACCAGCGCATCACAAAACCGTCGATTTGGCCGAATCGAATATGTGCAACAGCGGGACATAGATAGGAAATGTATATAGAAAATAGATGTCCTTTTATTTGCGTCAAATAGTTTCATGCATTACTTCTAGTTTGAACGTTAAAAAAAACTGCATAGAGTGCAACTTTGTCTAAAAAGCTCCTACTGTGTGGAACTGTGTTCGTGTAGTCGGGATACTGGTACTTAAAAATGTTCTAGGTATATTTTCCTAATGTTCGTATGTATTAGTACCTTTTAGGAATTTAGCTAGAAAGGAAAGCTTTCCACATACCTCTACAGTGTGCGTATTTTAGAATGACTATGAAGGGCGAACTTCAACCGGTAGTAAAGCTGGCTCACCGTACCTATTCGGATGCGGTTGTTTGTGGAAATTCAGCTTCAGGAGGAGGTCTATCGTGGTGGCTGCTTTTCTGACAGCACTCGAAAGCAGATCCTTATCCATACCAGCCTATCAGCAGCGTAGGACGAACTCCTCTTACTAACACAGCAGAAGCATCGTGGGAATGGAACCAGAACCCCTTCTTGACCACCGTTTTGTTGCCATATTTTCCTGGCGTGGAACGTTTTTGGGCTCATTTTGGACGTGGCCCACCTGGCCCTGGTACTCCGTGTATTGGCCCTTACAAAAAAAAAAAGTGCTGATATGTTGCGTTGCCATAACCGCAGTCATCGTTATGGTCGTTGCTCTCTCACTCTCTTGCACGTGGTGTACTCCCTGCAGTGCGTTACTTTGTCTTGTATGCGTACCGTACGCACCAGGAGCAACGAATTGCAGGTGTGTTGTCCCACCTCGCTAGCCCTGGCCGACAAACCCCGAAACACGCAACCGCAGCATAAATTTCCATCTGATCCCGCACAAACACACGCACACACACACCCACACATCCGGGTGGTTTTATTGTCCGGGATGGAGGGTGGCTTTTGTGCGTCCCAGGTATTCGTGTGTTTAGTGCGTAAGCTTATCTATGCGCACCGTTTGCGTATTCGTGGAAAACCTACACACGCGACACAGCTCGCGATTGACAGCGCTCCCCCCCCCCCCCTCCCTCCCGCCGCGCCGAAAAGCGGGCAAATTCAATTCGCTGGGTCACTTTTTCCTCTTTTTTGAGATGCCTGATTTTCACTGGCGCACGCGAAACCGAGTCGCCGCGCTCTGTTCGTACCATGTTGTTCGGGTTGATTTTGCGTGTGCGGTTTTCCACATCTGCGCTATAGGTTTCCAATTGCTTCCATCAAACGATTGCTGTAAAGTGCCCCTCTTCGATGGGGCCACCGTTGATGATCATCAGCACAGTGATGCGAGTTTTGTTTTCGATTTGTGTGGGAGTTGATTTCGATGTGCCAATGATGGTGTTCTGTTTACCAATCTTCGCACAAACCTCCCACACATCGTTTGAGAGAGAAAGTGAGAGCGAGCGAAAGAAAAAACGAGACAGCATTCCAATCGATGTTTCCAATCGCTGATTTATGGTCGGAATTGAGGCTCAAATTCGCGTGCTCTGTTGTTCCGTGCTACTACGTAAAACGTGACAGTTGATACTGATGAAGTTGTTTCGCAGAAGAGTCCTTGAAAAACACGGCTCGGTTTGCGGGGGAGAATTTTCTAACTGCGATTTGATTGTCGAAATCCGGAACAGGAGAAAAGGGGTGCAACCCACGTGAGCGCGTTGTATGGTATTATCTATCTGCCCGCGATGTTTTATGCAATTGAATTATCTGTATTGATTTCATCTAGCTGCGGAAGGTTTTGCTGCGTCAATCAGGAGTGATATTGAGCGTGTTGAGAGGAACTTTTAAAGCAAAAACAAAAACTTCAAAATTCATAGCACCATCATTCGCACCTTTGAAGCCGTGTAGTTTTTCGCTTTTTCAAACACCCTTACGATGTGTATCATTCGATGAAAGGTGCTGTTGAAGGAAACGAGAACGTGTGCTGGTGGAAGAAATAAAAAACTCACAGTCAGTTACAGCAGCCGCAGCAAACCTTGTCGAAATCGCAATCTACCATTGGTTCCGCTGAGAAGCTTATCGATCATAATCGAATAATCCACTCCAATCGACACGTTCTTAACTTTTGGCACTTTCTGCAGCTGTCGAAGCGAGAGAAACAACTCCGCAAAGGGGCGACGCCGGGTGGGGTGGAGATCGGGGGGACTCGGGGTCCTAAAAATATCGATCCCCGAAAACGTGGTGATACGACGTGTTGCCGTTTCTCCTGTACCATCCGGGAGTGGATCGGAAAAATGAAAATCGATCCGCGGAAGAGGCGGGAAGAAAGGTGGAAGTGCGGCCACAGCCGCAACATAAAAACACCCCGGAACACAACATATCAGTGAATATTTATTTCGCTCGCTTCGGCTTTTATCGCCCATGAGGGTCTGCTCATCATATGTGCGGTGTGCTGATCCGACGGGGGATGGGGTGGCGAGTAGTGTGGTGGTTAACTTGTCTGTTTTTTTTTTTTGGTTACTTCTGATGCCGCCCTGCAGTGTACGTGTGCAGAAGGAAGGAACTGAAAATCATCCGTTTTCCCCATGACTGGCGCTGCAGGAGAAGCATGGCCGGCCGGCCGGGTTCGGTATGTGAAACGTGAGCTGCATGCCAACGTGCGGATAAACGAAAACTCGCGCCGTGGTACCGTTTCCTAGACCGGGGAGATGTATAGTGGCGAGCATTGAGAAGTTTGGGTGCGGATCCGTCTGCTGCCTAGTCAGAATATCAGCCTGGAATCTGCCCCGAAGGGACCACAAACGTAACCGTGTGTATGTGTGCAGGCAGATTCCGCTTTGCCACTGTTTGGATCAGTTGTTTTTTTTTGTTTAAGCGTAGATAGAAGTCGACTGTGGTAATCGCTGCTAACACAGTTGGTTCACTATCAGTGATGATATATGTGATGGAGAAAAATGTACTACACTAGCGCGAAACTCTCGTTCACGGCAATGAGCAGAACAGACGAAAATTAAACCGTCAGCAACTCATCAACTTTGGGAGACGTTTTTAGTGTTGCATTTTTTTGTTCTGTTCCACGTTTTCTCAATTTCAACAAACCCAACCGTACTGCGGTTGTTAACCCTGCTGAGGGTTTAGATTGTCTACTGTCGGTTCAACCGTCAACCGTGTATGATTCTCTCGCGTTTCGTTTTAATATCCTCCAGCGTTGACCGTTCATTTCTGGAGCTTCTGAAAAAAATCCGTCCACTCGTCATATTTAATTGAAAAATTAATTTTGTTTGGATTTCCGCTGCTCTTCCGGTGCGGTACGTACTCCCCGAGAAGAGATCAGAAGTCGGGGTGAGGTCAATGAGAGAGAGAGAGCCAGCTCAGTGTCTTCCCCGCGGTCCCGGACGTTGATGATGGGATGTTGGTTTTTGCTCTTATCGTTCTCGTGCCATCGCGTTGCCTCACCGCGCGTCTGTTGACACTGATTCAGCAGAACACTATCATCATCATCATCAACCCGCTGGCTGCTGGAGAGGAGGGGTAGAGCCATGGCGTGAAGTCACTTTCTCTCGCTCGGTTGGATTCGGTCACACTGTTCTGTGATCTTTCAGCGGGAAAAATGGAACACGACGGCAAGAGAAGTGGGTCACGCGAAAATCCTCACCAACGGTCCCGCCTATCCTGTGTCCGGTGCGCGATAAGAAGCTCTGGAAAGTAAACGCAAACACAATTCTCGCCTGAAAGCTGCCGTTGAAAGTAAAAGCGGAAGGAAAACAAATGATGGACGCTTTTCGGGAAGCAGCAGCAGCAGTGGCTTGGGAAGCGAATAAAAAATGATTCCTTCAGAGTTGCTTCAGCAGACGACGCGCGCGACTCTTGTGAAGTGGCGCAGAATTTCGATGTGGATCGGCTGATAGCGGTGGCAGATGAGAGTGGTAGATGAGAATGAGCCGGCACAAGAGGAGGAAAGAAAAAACAAGCTGAAATAAATAAATAAGCGAACAAACGAGTCATCCGCAATCTGCTAAATCATCAATTTTAAGGGATTATCATATGATTTATTTTTATCACGCTCTGATTACGGTTTTATAAAGGATTTCTTTTTTCCTGCCTTCCGCTTTCGTTGCCTCTCTGTCCCGCTAAGGATTATGGACCTTCCCCGCCGTTGTTCTTAGTCGACGCGGCGTGATGATTCAAACATTTCTCTCCTTTCTGTTTGTCATATTTTCGAGGCATCGTATCAAATCTAGTTTTATTTTTGAATCACAAACTGATTTCCACGCAATGGTCGAGTTTGGAGGGTGGGGATGCTATAAAAAGACTACGTGATTTTGAAATTTTCCGGCGTTGCACTGGCGATTGTTAGGTTTGCTCTTTCCAAATTTATCGTTTGCGAGGCGAGATTTGTTTTTGTTGTTTGCGTTTTGAATGGATTTATTATAATAACAGCTGAGTGCGCCCATGACTCACGTCAGCTGTGGTTTTCGCTGATGAGAAGCGTCCTTAGACGTGTGTGTCGCTTAAAATTATCTTCATCAAATAATGAAAAACGGGCATAGCTGCGCGGTGAACAGCACCGTTTTTGAGACCATTTTATGCTTCACACAGCGCTGCTCAGAATCGATGATGGAGATTTTTTTCCTTCTTCAAGAAGCGCTGCTCCATCACAGTCAAGCGAATTATGAAATCTCCTCCTCTTAACCCGCGTCTCGTTGTCTGATCGATGGAAAGTACAAAGCATAATTAAGCCATAAAATTTCCAATTATCACGATGAAGTAATTAATCGCCTTCGGCGGTTTTTCGGCTTGGCGCCTACGAAGAAGCCTTAGCGCTCGTTCATCGTCGGTTCATCATCATCACTCGGAGCCTTGGCAACGTACATCGATCGGTGCCTGCGGTTGTATTGAGGGTTGGGCTTTCCGGAATTGAAACTGTACCACCGAGATCGGATGGTGGAAGGAAGCACTGGAAGTGTTGCTCTCGCAGGTAGAAGGAGCGAACAATTTCCATTGCTCCGGCCACATCCGCTATTATATACCATAGATCTCATCATCTGACATTTATGAAGTGACATCAAATGGTGCAATCGCTGGAAGAGCTTTCAAAAGATATTAAAATAAAGAAAACCAGCTAATCATCGCAGTAGGCGCGCCGCGGGACCTTGAAAGCTTGCTATTACCCTTCAAAGCGACGGATGCGTGATGTTCCTTGGGTCCTTCGAATCGGATCGGTTTTTGAATTTCCTGTGCGGCTGTGAATGTGTGCGTGGTGCTGTCTGTCGCTCTGCGGCGTTGTTTTCACCTCCGCTTCTGCTGACTAATTGTGAACAAATTAAAAAGTTTTAATAATTAATTAAAATACTCTGAAGCGTACAGTCAGCAGAGCTGGGCAGCTTCAACGAATCGTTTCCACGGGCTACCAAGCCGGGGTAGCGGGCTATAGAGCATCCAGGCAACGCAAGTTTTAATGAGGTTTTTCTCACTACTGTTCGGTTTTGACGAGTATATTAACATTAATCTTCGTTTTTTTCTTCTCCTTCTCGTTGCAGATTTATGAAATTATACAAATACAACAATCCCGAGGCGCTTCGTATCCCGTGAGGTGTTAATCTCGGTTGAAATTCGTCGAGCAACCGAAGTGTGGTGTGTTTGCATGTGTTAGAATGTGTGTGCGTTTTGCGTGTGAGTGAAAATAGTGGAAAGCTTTTTTCTGAAATTTTTCCTTCGTGTGTCTCCGGAAAATAGAAAAAGAGAAGAAAATGTCCTCACGTGAGACGAAGGTGTGAATGTGTGCGCCCCGGTGTGCTTTTATTTGGGTGCTAGTGGTAGCGAGTGCGAGACGGGGGTTGATGTGGGTGAGAGGGAATAGGGAAAGGCAGAAGTAGAAGCTGAAGTGGAGTGGATAACGGGGGTGGTGGTACACGCGTTGCGGGAGAGGGTAGGCTTCCACCCACCACGTCCACACCACGACCGTTTTGTGGTGGGCGCAGCAGTAGTGGCGTTACATGTGGGAAATGTTGGATCCCGATCTAGAGTGTGGCAATGAGTGCGGTGGGCCGGGGCCTCCCCCCGAGTTCCTCGTGCCTCCGCCACCGCGGCCACCGTTCCTGGCGGAGCTGGTCAACTGCAACGAGGAGCAGCTGCAGCAGACACCGTTCGGTGCCGGTGGTTCCTTCGCCGATGTCGACATGTGCGAGGCGTTTCCGGTAAGTAGAGTCGGATATAAATCGTGCAATATCGATTAATTTAACTTGGTTGGTACCCCGTGTATGGACGATGGATGTGCTGTTTTGGGGGTGCTTTTCGAACAAGATTGCTGAAAAGCTGGTAAAACACGTGGTGTTGGAGTTTGTTCAAGGGCTAAATCTGCACCCTGCTTTCGTTAATAATCCTTCCCGTAGGTCAACCACATCGAGAGAGAGAAACAGCCGTGTGCAATGTGCCTAGATCCATAATCCGTCTGTAACGTTTCTTTCGAATGATGTACGTTCGGGTGGATAGGGCAGCGCATAACCATTCAGTCGGTGGCAATCGTAGCTTTCCTGTTCGAACTCGACTCGTCGATCGGATTAAATGTAATTGAAAGCCTGTTTCTGTTAACCCTTCGTCGTCCTTTTGCTCTGACGCCTGTTCTGAATCAATGGTTTCAGTACGCGCGCGCGTGAGTGTGTGTGTGTGTGAAAGTGGTCAACGTCAAGTCCATTCAGAAATGTAGCGTACGACAGGATATCCAGACTTTCCCGGTTTGGGCACCATCTGTTGGAGGTAAAATGTTCCAATGTGGGCATGGATTTCATGGAGAAGTGTAGCTCAAGTTTTTCATAATTGAAAAGTCTATCTCTCTTCTTGGAAAACTGAACGAAATATTGGCTTTTATTCTCGCCGTCACTGAAACCTATCATACGTGGGGGAAGCTGCTGTTTTCCTCTCTTTTCTATAGCCCATAAAAACCTTTCCAGAGGCGCCAATGAAAAATTTCGATTATTTTACACCTCGAGTTGGTTTTCATCACATACGCTCTACTATCTTTCTTCCAGCATCGCTGTCGGTTGCCAGGTTGTGTGTGTGTGCTGTGTGTAAGCCACCGTTCCATCTGGGTATCATGGAACAATCAAGTACTGACCTCGGCCCAGGGTCCTTATTGTTCGGGATAAACTGGACACAATAAACCGAGTCCCCCAACCCTTCGGGTGGTCTGTTTGTCTCCTTCGGCTGATGGGGAGCGGCTTAAATCTGACCTAACTTTCTGTGCTGGTTAGCTGCTTGCTGTTTCTCGTGCGCCGCCTTTTCTATTTTCCACCTTCATCTTCGTTTTTTTTTTCATCATGCAGGGTGAGTTATTTGCGAGTTCGTTGCTTGGACACACGGTGAAGCCCACTCAGGTTGAGACATAGTGGTGGAGGCAGCAGTGAAGGTTTACTTTTGTTGTTTTGTCTAACGTGATGAAAGCATGAAGCTTTCCAAGAGTGGGGAAAACTTGCTCCGGAAACTATTTTCATTCCACGCACACACACTCGCCGGCACCAGCGAACCAGCCCTTTGTTCGTCTTATCATAATAAATCAAGCTGTACCCAATCAAACAGCGAAGCGGCAGGAGTATATGGTCTATTGTGTGTCTGAGCCCTTTTCCTGCTTTTTCCGATGATTTGATGATGGTCAAACAATCATAAGGGGTTGACTCCCCTATCGCGTGTTCGCGGAAAAAGCTCCGTACAGTCACACACTTGGAGACAGAACCACCCGAACCCGGTGGTGAGTGCGCGGATCCTTTTCTTATCGGATGTTCGCGGATTCCCATTTTGTACGTGCGCGCTGACGGTGGGGTCACACTGCGGTGCGGCAATGAATGTGGCCAAATCGTCGACTGACCGTCGTACATCGGGCACGCCAAATAGGCTTGCTTGTCGGCTGCACTGAGAATTGTCGAAAAGATTGTAGCGAACTAGGGTGTGATCGAGGGAAAGAGAACTCCATTGTGTTACAACCTAGATTTTAGTTCATTGTGCGGTGCACGGGCTATCAATCCGATAGATCTGATGCGATCGTACCATTGCGCTAAGGGTTCAACTGAATGTTGAGTATGAATGTAGCTGATAAACAGAGAGAAAAATGTTGCCTGTTATTATCAACTTGCATAGATTTTTGTTGTTGTTTTTATGTGTTTTCTCAATAGAAAAGGAAACGTGTCTAAAAGATGTCTATCTTATCATTAGTAAAAATTTCCTAGCACTCCCTAGTGCGATATTTTGAACCACAAGCTTTGGTTTGTTCCACCTAAACTCATTCAACTAATAAGGATAAAATAGGCTGCGAATTGAGTGAGATCTTAGCGCTTTGTCCAATACTCAATTTAATTATCCCTTTTTGCCATTTCGGTACTACTTTCGACACCTAAACACACACAAAAACTACTATGATGACGAGAAATAACGGCCATACGCCGAGATGGGAAAGCCATTAGAAGGATAAAGGCTAAAGATTTTCGATCGTGATCAATTTTCGTTTTCTGTATTCACATTTCGCAGTCAAAGCTAATATGGGTTAGGCATTTTGTGCTATACGAGTGTGCCCAAAAAAATAAAACGAAAAATCGTACGTGAATGGGGGTTTTCTACTGGGTAAGTGTTTAACAGAAACATACGCTTCGCCTGCTCGCCCGATGTAACTCTTCGTGTGAGGCTATCTAACGCAAAGTTATCGCCCGGTAGATTTTGTTAACAGCACGCTCTCACATTTACTTCTCCGTTCCACTGGTTGTGGCTGTATTTTTGGATGGAACAGGCGAAGATTGTCGTTTGGAAGGATGCTCTGCATGGATTTTTTTGTCCTGCCTCTCTGCATAGGTCATTTTAGTCGAAGCTCTTTTGACCGTAACGGGTCTATGTGTGGGCAAGCCTTTTCAAACCGCTTTTAACTCCTACATCCGTGGCTGAGTTTTATTTTTTTTTTCGTACATAACAGCGCGTTTCTCGTTGTGTTAGGAAATCCATTAACGGCACTATAAATGTCGGGTAGAATTAAGTTTTATGGCATCTCGCTTGTCCTGGTGCGCAGTTCTTGGATTAGAGGTTGTGTGTATATACTGTTAACTGTATTTGCATTGCGTGTCCTTTCGGGACACGATTTGGGTCTGTATGTAAGTAGGTTTTTTTGTTGTTGAATATCTTTCATGCGAATCGCAAGTTGAACAAAATAAATACCAATATTTGAAAAAAATAGTTGGTACAATCAACATATTTTAGCAAACGGGCGTATCAATTTTGCCAAATTGGGAAGAAAATTTGATTCAATCAATTATTATAAGCGTTTGATGATGAAACAAATCGCATGAATAATCAGGAACGTAACGTATATTGATTAAAATAGGGATTGGATCGTTTTCGGTTGGCATTGATTTGATAATTAGAAGAGATTGAGTTATGCGACGCTTTTTCTGCTTCAATACACATTCGCCCGCCAACATCGAACCGTCGTCATCGTCACGATCCCGGAATCTAATTGATGAATAATTAATTATACGGTCGGTTTTATTTGTGAGTTTTTACAGCCTACAAAAAAAAACGAATTATTTGATGAATGCGATATTTCTTCAACAAGTGTACTCATTCTTGTGCGTTAGGAAACAACAGATGCTCGCGTAATGCCATCCGATTTCCCTTTGTGCGGGTCGGTGAAGATTGGATGTATACCATTAAGTTGCTTGTGCACGCTTGTGTACATTCTGTGTACACATGATCGAACACATTTATGTTCTCTTGTCATGCCTCACTGCAGCGGCGTTCCTTTTTCGAATGAATTTTCTTTTTTCACGTCGAGATTCTCCATCTGTTACGCCTACGCGGGCACATAAAGCCTTCTTCCGAACTGTTTTTATGGTCCTTAATTATAAATTTTTAGCCATTTTCATACCACGAAATGGGTTTTTCATCTCGGCTGTTACTGCCCCATTCCAGGACTACGGAGGTTGTTATGGACTTCTTGTTTCACTTTTCTATCCTTGCATAGCTTCCTAACCGAAGCAGCTACTAGTGAGAGCGAACAGCAGAGGCAACTCCGTTCAAGTAGAAAGTTTTATTGTAAAACTTTTAAAAGGATGGATCGTTGTCTTTTGGTACGTTTCGGTGTGTTGGCTTGCCGCCGTTGTGTTTTGAAGTGTTTCGAAGTTTTGTTTTCTTGCTTGTTTTTTTTTCTTTAAACATAAGTACAACATGCAATTTTCCACTTTTACGCCACTGATCCTTATCGATGTGCGTCGTTTTTCACGTTCTGTTATGTTCCAGTAGCATGTGGACGCTTAGTTGGCTGAACTAGGCGTAGTGAAAAACACAGTCAAGAAGCGTAACCGATACAGCGAAAGATGTGGGCAAGCAAGCCCGTTGGATTTTTATCTTAAAAGTTTTCACTTATATGGCTATAAATTTTGCCATCCCCCATTCAAATGAGTCGTATAAATTTTCCCTTGGAGAGAACCAATGGTCGTGTTTTTTTGTAATAGCTGCATAAATAAGTGAAATTCATTGAAAATTTGGATCCCAAGGTAGTTTTTGATAAAACCAGAGAAACGAAACATCGATTGAAGTTTATTCCTCCAAAGTTCCATTGGTTTGTGAAAGCGTTGCTGTTTTCCTTTTCATATTTGAAATTCACAACACTCCACCCCTCATTTATTGCTGTTCCTTCATGTCAGGGTAAGCTGTACAGTGTAACAGCGGGCCCATTCGAACTCGCAAAAATTCATCGCAATGATGAGTGGCAGAAAGTTTTGTCATTAAAAATTGTTATAGAAATTATTTTTAATGTCTTGTTTCGTTGGCATTCTTACGCTGGACAAGATATGCCGGAGCTCCCACGTCCTGGAGAACTGAACGAGGGGGAAACGAACGAGCAGGATCTGATCAGTTTCTGTTGCAAGAAAAAAACTCCGTCAGCAGCGGTTTAGTTCAATGTGTTTATTTTTTTTTCTCGGCCTCTTTCTCTCTCGGTACACATACTTCCTTTTCGAAACTTTTTCCATCAAGGGTGTTCTTTAAAAGTACTAAACGGTCAAAGTAAAATGATTTCAACTGCTACTTTTATCGGTGAAACTAATTGTGTCTCTGGTTTATTGTCGAACGGTTCTGCACAGTGTATATCAGACCAGCAGCAGATATATCAATGTGTACGAGCCGCGACCGCATGGTCATTCGAACAGCGGCTTAATTGAGTTATTAATTGAGGGTTTAGTTTTAATTATCTTCGTTCCATGCCACTACAACGTATGATGCATCAATTAAGAATAAACATAGAACTGAAGCCCATTTCTTCTTCCTTCTCTCTTTCACAGATCATTGACGCCAGTTACCACAGCGGTCCATCATTCCAAACCTCCGCCATGATATTGCTATGTTCGGGGCTTCTGTTATTAGTCATTTTTATTTCATCGTTACTAGTGTGGAAGTAAGTATCAAGCAAATTTTTAGTTCCTTAAGCAACCCTGTTTTACGCCGAGGTTGAGTTTTGTAAGGAAACATTTACGTTCAAATGTTTCTCCTGTATTTTTTCAATTATGTCTTGGTATAATAATCCGACCGTCGTAATTTAATAAACTGCACGGCGATTTTTTCCCTATTTGTTTTCTCACAAACAATAAGAACGGTATACAAAACGGAACAAAGAAAAAGAAAAAAACCCATTTCTTCATCGATGGGACATCAAACAATTTTTCACACAATAATTAACAACGAATGTCGAGGACAACGATCGTAAGACCCGCAGAACAAGCTTGTTTTGTTCCATAATGTGAAGTGTCCTTTGGGTTAAACAAGTTGACAGTATGCCTCTTCTGTTGTGACATCTAGTTCCGGAGTATTGTGATGCAAAGCATTATTAATTAATGTTCTCCTTGCACTTTTATCGAACCAGGCGGAATGACTGGTCAAGTATATGGCAGTTAGGGGAATCTCTTACAACAATCACTCGTTGTGTTGTGCTATCAAAGCGTTGAAATTTTTTAAAGCTCACAAAGACATCCTACTACTCGTGCTGTGCAGTGTTGTTATTTTCCCCTCTGCAATCGCTTCTTAAGCAGTACTTCATCATTTCTAGACCAGGAACTTTACCAAAGCATCACGTCCAGGAATTGTGTGAGTGAAGAGGATAGCGAAACATCCGGTCCTTCCTTCCAGACTCGCAAAGGATGGCACAAGCACACAACATCAACAGTGGGAAGTTTGTTGTAAATATGCTTCAATTAATTTAATTAGCTGCACTAAGGGAGAGCTAGCGCTTCCTTCTGCCTTCGTTCCTTTTTCGCAAATATGACCACCAGTCGGTTTGGGGACGTCTTGTGCTTGGAGCTTTCCAAAAACCGGAAGCGAGTCGACAATAGAGAGGATACGGAACAGCGACCACCCGGCGACGGGCGACGGTGGCAACCAACAGGCAGGAAACCGACCTGGTGCTCTGGTGTAAACGGAGTACAAATTATCAAAGCACAAGCGCGGATAGACCGCCGGGTCGGGGACAGCGGAAAGAGTTGCTGTTTTCCGCAGGATATTATCCTTTGCTCTCCTTGGCCAACGACACGGATGCTGCTTAGCGAAGCGAGGTTCGCGCGCGCTCCCTGCTTGCTGCTGGGATGCTACGCAAGAAAGTCGACGAAGCTTACTCCGGGCTTCGTGAGCGAGCTGAAAATGTAGATAAATTGCGTGCTATTCTGCACCAGCGCGGTGTGAAGATCTCCGGGCGGGGGGGTTTTTACCGCCCGTGAGCACGAAAGCGGAAGTAGTACTGCAAAACACTAGATTGTTTTAAGATATTTATGTTGGGAAAAGGTTGATTGTTTTGTGTACAGTTTGCAGCATAGATTTCCGCCGGAACAGGAAGTGTTGAAAACCAAACCCGTGGCATGTCGCTGCGGAGGTGTTTGAAGATGAAGATAAGAAGGTATCCAACGAGGCGCGAGGGCGAGTTGATTGATGGCGAAGTTACGTGTTGCGGCCAAGCCCCACCGTGCTGTTACACTCTAGGTCGACTGACTCTGGCAATCGTTTAACCTAAAACTACTGCCATTGTTTATTACAACAACAACTCGCGGGTTTCCGTTGAAGCACCGAGGTTTGTTTCTTATTAAAGCACGTTTTGTGCGAGCAAATGACTACGACGACGGGCTGTGATTTCCAACCAGGATAAAGTCCTCCACTTTGCGGTGAAAGTCTCGGTGTGTCGTCTAAGTTTGCTTGGTTCATTACGGGCACGCAAATATTTAATCAGTCAATTGAAGGTGAAGGTAAAGATCATACCATTAGCTACGAAAGCGATGGGTACGACGCTGCGTTGGTTTGAATCGTGTTCACCTGCTCGTTAGAGCTGCATTTGAAGCGGAATACTATATCAATTGTGGCATTAATTAGCATGAAACAACACTGACTACCTGTTAATCTTTTAATCTCTCTAAAGATTATGGAACGAATTTTATCTGCTCGCGTTGAGTGATGTTGTTTTTAATTAGCTAGGCCAAGTTCGAACAAAAACGTGTATACGTTGGATATCCCATAAAAGCTTCTTGGAATTACATGGAAAGAATTTCTTTCGAAGCGAGGCTCTCTCGTTACCTTTCCGATCATTATTTAATATCTACCCTAAGTACGAAAATCTACTCATCTTTCAAAGTTGCTCTCACCGAGTGGAAACGATTTGATAACAGTTTTCTGATTCTTGGAACAAATCACTAAGGCGCGTGTTGTAACGCTAGCAATGAAGCCTGTTTTTTTACAATGTTTCACTAGAAAAGTAGATTGTTCAATGAAAATTCCTACGTGCGTGCACCTCGTATCGTGTTATTCACAAGAGCAAAATAATCCCGCAAAATTCCAACTATTTCTTAGCTTAGCAGAATTGTTTTGTGATAGGGTTTTTTTTGTCGTGTCTTGGCGTGTCTGAAACTGCTCGGTAAAACACTTAACTGACAAACGCGTCGTACGAATAGAATGTGGGTGTTTGTAAGTGTTTGTTTTGTTCGAAGTAATCAACCTGAACATTAAAGAAACGATATTTTCCTACTCTGCCTCCCAGTAGTAACTTCGTTGTCGGTAAAAGAATGCCGTAAGAAGTACAAACCCCAAACTACTTCTTTCTTGTTGTGCACTCTCCGACATACTTGGAATGTTTGCAAAGATATTGGAAACACTGTCGTACCGTACTGAGTTCGTCGCATGGTATGGACAGTTTGCTCAGCGTCTTCGTTTGACCTCTGTCGCCAAAAAGTATGGTCGGTGTAACTTTGCTCCAAATTTCTTCCTAGCGATCTTGGTGTCAGCACAGCACAAACGCATACCTTCAATTTCTCTCGTTTCTAATTTCTAAACGAGCGACGAAGAAACGGACGTGTCTACCGTGGTTCGTTGCACAAGAGAACCCCTGGAATGAACAAAGTTCCTAAGGTATTTTTGGCCATACTGCTCTTCAGTACCTAAAATCGGGAACGTACCACCAGTTGTGTTTCCGTATCGATGTAGCAGAAACAGAAGATTCTTTTGAGAAAAAGCTTCAGATATTTGTTTTCCCACTCCACATGTCCTCTTTCCTAGTTAACCTGGGGTTCTGTTCACTTGCATCTCGTGTAGGTAATTGTTGCACCTGAACGGTAGAGCAGAAAATGATATTTTGTGCTGAAAGCAGGATACTTTTTGGCGAAAGCAAAACATGTCCCATTCCCTACATGATGCGGAATACGGCATGTGTTGGAAGCGGAATGAGAAGAATTCACAGTGGAGCTAAAGATATCTTCATACCGAGAGTCGGCTCACAATTATTTACATTGAATATTTGTTTTTCAAGGATAGAATTTAATTAAAGTAAGTAATTCCAGTTTGATAGATGCAACCTAAGTTCTTGGTACACATGAAAAGATAATAAAAATACCCCGGGAATACTGAAGAATTTAGTTTGCCCAACGTGCTGATGAAATACAGACTCTCCAGAATCGAGTGTACAATTTGGGGAGAAAATGCACTAACATAATATTTTGGCTGTCGTCAGCAGAAAAGTTTCATCGAGTGCCGTTCTCCGCACGAACAATCTTCAAGTTCTTATGAAAACATCATCATCCTGTAATTGTATTATTGGTTCTGGCTGTTTTTATCGTCTTAAGGGACAAAACAGGACGTTTGGGGGAATAGAACATCCCTTCACAAGTTGAAAACGAACAAAACTTTGGATGTGTTTTGATCATCTGAAAATACGCCTTGTTGTTAGAAATAACCTACCTCTATTATCAAAAAACCAATATCAAACTGCAACTGACGCTCGATAGGTATTTCTGGTGTTCTATGTATAGTTATAGAATTTCTTACATTTGAAATGTGTCGTCTAACGAACGAGTTAACGACTCCCCAAGGATAGCTGAAAGCATTTAGCTCTTCAAAGACATACGCCCGGTAGAAATTGTTCCTCCTTCTAGAGACAGTGACACATCACTGTTGGGCGTGGTCGTAAACGATGTACTTATCCGCGGCGCAACTATGCGGAGAAGCGGGTACGTCGTCTGGTTGCACGCGTTTTTGTGCATTGCTTCTCCCGCCTGATGCTGCTGCGGTCCCGGGAGTGTCTTGGTTGGCTACTTGCTCCGTAGTAGCAGCAGGAAGAGAGTGGGGAGAATAAAAATAAAACCTCCATCGTGTGTTGCTAGTACCGGTACGAAGTGTCACGTCGCAGCATTAAAATTAAAACAAATACATGACTCAAACTTCACGAAGGAAGAAGCTGCCAAGCCCGTCCAGACGATGCTGCAAAAGAAAACGACTGCGGTGCGGAGCGGAAAGATCGTTAATCAATGAAGCGTTGGTGGTGTGGTTTTTTGAGCTGCAACCAACCCAACACGATCATGGGTTGGAAAATCCGCCGCTTTTCCCTTCGATCGCCAAACTGGCGAGGTTTTCCTTGTAATAACAGAGAACGACGGACGCATTTGCGAGTGAGATGGCGTGCACGAACGAACGGTTTCGCTAACCGTGATGTTTTGTTGGTGGATTTTCGGTGGAATTTCGCCACAGCTCGCTGACGTGACGCGCCCGGGAACACGCCCCCCACGCGACTAGAGTGACGACGGGCTAATGCGGTTTGAGCGTTTAATGTGTTGCTCCACCGGGCGGAAACGGCAGCAGCACCAGCAGGGGTTAGGTTAAGGTTTCTGCGGTTTGCGTCGGTATTTTCCAACCGCACACGGCGCGCGCATTTTCCTCCTCTTTTTATCGTTCTTTTTTTTCGGTTGATTTACACCGAAAGAAAACCACCGAAACCGAACGCACAGTGCATTCCTGCGTGAACCGCAACGGACGTGGAAACGAATACTGAGCCGATCGTCGTGCGCGTGTTGGTAATGCTACGCGCTCCAAAACTCCTCAATGACAAAATGAAAGATTAATGGTGTGTTTGGTCTAATGTGAGCGCTCGTTCTCTCCTTAAAAGACAGACGCACTGATAGCTTTTCTGCGCGATTGATGATGATACTCCCGCCCGCGTCCGAAGCACCGCACCAAAAAACAAAAACGAACGCGAGAAACATCACTAAAAATCGATTTCGTCTCCGTGTTTTGCTGCTATGCCGCGATCAGCGCCGGTAGAATATGGTCGGAACATCATTAACACCGTTGTTAGCGATAATCGTGCGTCTCCGTTTAATGGGTTTATTTTCCGCTTTAAATCAAATAAACTTTTCAATAAAGAAGCATTATTTACGATTGCTTTTTTGAAGATGAATTGGCGTGTGTCACCGGTGGATTATTGGATTCCGGTGCGGTTCTGAGTGACAGCATTGTCTTCAATATGTTTCTTTCCCAGCCCGACGATCGCGTCACGGGCTGGATTGGAATGTGAAAAATCATTTGAGTCAACCTTTCACGGTCGTATCAACGGAACGGAAACCGATACGTTTCTTTCCTGTGGCACATAAATCTGTTGAATGTTTGGTTATCCAGCCTGTCCACACGGCCGGCCACAACCGGCCGCGCACTGCATTAGGAAAAGATTTTGTTTGTGCTGTAGGAGGATGGTCGCCGTATCCCTTACTCTATCGATCAGGGACGATTCGGATCGATTGGCGTACGATCGGCTTTCCTTAATGTGGTTTTTACACGTTCGCACCTATATCGATTACCTGATGAGGAAGTTGCTGGACACAAGTCTTACTAACTATTCGATTCGAAAACCATTCCCTCGTTATACAAACGAGTTAAAAAAGTATCATATGACCGTCTGGTTTTGGTTTGAAGCTTCGAATTAGTTTTCATTTCATTTGAGTTCGAATTGGATGATCGTTGATTTCCCTTTCGATATTAGAATATTTTACGCGTCTTCCGTTTTTGAGGTCAAAGAAGACTTCTAATTACATTAATTGTTCCGTCTAACGCATTTTAAAACAAAATGCTACTTTGTTTGTGTGTGAGTGTACGTTCGTTGGAATAAACAAATAACGAAACCAAAATCCTTTTTAAACGAAGCTGGCTTAAATCATTAAAACCCATGGCGCAACACGAATCGGCAATCAAACGTGATTGAAAACAACTAAGGTAATGGATAACAAAGCTCGTCCTAATCGGTGTTCTTTGCCAGCATTTGGTCGAGCAACCGCTTGAGTGCAAAATGGGCTATATGTATGAAGCTTTTTGTTCCCCTTTGCAACCAGAAGACTAGAGTGCAAGATTTTGCAACAGACAATACACGAGTTGTGTTTTCACAGAGCTGCTGTGTCTTCTTTTCGTTCTCACTGGCACACGTCCGTGGCAATGATACTACGAGGGAGACACACTTTCTCCTTGGAAAAGACACTTTTGCCTGCCCGTGACACAATCAGACCTGGCATATTCGATTGCTTCTAAGTCGATACCACCGGCTCACATATCATCCTTTCCTAAGCTCGTCTTGCCAAGAAAAGAGCTAGATGCAGCGGGTGGAGCCCCCGTAACAGCTGTAGAACTGTTTCTCCTCTCACAGATCATCGTCAGGGAGGGGGAGCGGGGGTCACTTGCTGTAGTGGTGATGGTTGGTAATCGCACAGGATTACACCATTAGCTAGCAGAGAAATCTGGTTGGCATATTCTTCGTCCTTACCGGTCCTCGCTCCAACTCCAGACCATTTCAACCATTTCTTCTTGCTTACTTGTTGTACGATGAAGCACGATGCGGACAACGACTACACGAAATTGGTCGAAAGTCCTCTCCTGCAGCATTCGAGCACCGTTTGAGCGGTTCAGCTCTATCAATAAGTGGATATTAAACGATTGCGAGCGGTTTTAAGGATTACAAACCTATTCCGTCGGTCGGCGGCCCCGGCTGTTGCTGCTTGGCCGCACCCGATAAAGGTAATAATGGCTATATGCTCTGCTGTCTGCGCATTCAATACTCAAAGAGCAGTCCATCGGTACAGCCGGACTCCTCCGGATGGCAGATCGAGATTAAATAGTAATAAAATATAAATGGTCTGGAATGGAGAGGGAAAGCGACAGCAGCAAGCACATAAGCGACAGACCTCGATTGCGAACATCATGCGTCTTGGAACGTGGTTTGCCAGTAGTTGCCAGAACATTTCTTCGGATATTTTCACAGTACGACATGCACATGCTTGTGGAGAGCGCAGCAAACGGCGGTAGGGTGGACTGTAGATAAAGAAAATTAATAAATGCTCAGCAAATCGATTCAGCTTTCCTCCCAATCATTAGGAGATTTGGAGCTTTTGCCCCTTTAACGACCAGCAGTCGCAATTTAATAAATTCATCCCGCGCACGTGCTCTTCCAGGCGTGTGTACGCTAGAGAAAAGGGGTTTTTAGTGCAATCGTTTTTATTGGCTTCCCCGGTAGTGTGATGGTCGCGTCGAGTTTGTTCGCTTTTCGAGAAAAAAGTGAAAGTATGTGAACAATTTTCATTCGCTTTTCTTTCTGCTCGTGCGCAACGCGTGTATTGATCCGGTTCGAAGGACGAACAATACAAGCAGAATGCATTCACTTGCTTTGTTGATAGCTGCTGGTATGGAACATGGGAGTTCTTCTATGGTTTACTTGTTTCAGCGATCAAGTAAACCAGCGGTGCTCCCCTTTCGCTCTAGCGACTGTGGTTGCCCGGAAAATGCATCTCGTATTTTCTTCTCGTTTTCACATAGCGCTTTGAATGTAAGAACGACGCGCTATTCAAATAAGGAGTGTGGTTCAAAAAAGTGAGACTGACGTATTCATCCTTTTCCTGGTGTTTCTGGTCGTTTCAGCGGCGTGTCGGTGAAAGTTTGTCTCCGTACGCCAACTCCGTTGATCCTTACAATCGCGAAACGAGTAGGAAAAACCGGGCCGGGGAGGACGGGAACGAGTAACTAATGGCAAAAGGAATTGAATAGTTTGTGGAAAGTGCTTGCAGTGACCTCTTCCGCTCTTTGCCGTCCTGCAAGGATAGATAGCTACGTACGGCAGCTCCTGCATCAGATCCTGTAGGAATGCAACACACTTTTCCAGTATCGTTTGTTCGATCGCTAAAGCTATTCTTTGCCCCATTCCAATGTTTGGAACTTTCGCAAAGAAAGGATTGTTTTTCCACATACTTTCATCGCGTTGTTTTTCGTTCGTTGTGTGTGATGCATTCATGCTTTGTACGTTTGTCTGCTCCGGGATGTTTGCCGGTTCATTGCCGAAGAGAAAGACCCCGGTCTCTTCGGTTGGGCGTTCCCTTCGTTTTGGTGCCATTATCGATTTTCCCGCCGCCGTCACAAAAACGCACTCCATTTTTTGTTGTCTACTATAAGTTCTCGTTTTCCTTACCATTACCTACCCGACGAACCTTATAATATACGGGGCACATCGGTGGTAAGGGCACAAGTTGTGCATTCGACTTCGATCTGATTGTGCACATGAAAGGCGCTTCGGTTGCTCTTATCAGAATGTGAACGACCTTCACAGCCACCGATTGAAAATGCATTGTTGTTTAAGATTCCTTCGAGTCGCACAAGAAACGACAACGGGCACGGGCAAGGAGAGCGGGTTCGAGTTGGCAAAATTTCCTCCCGGCGGGCTTCTCTTGGGGTGGAAAGTTTAAATTCGGTGAGGCATTGATTTGAATTGAATTTATATCGCACGGAGTGAGGAATGGCATCTGCGTTTTGCCATCTTGATTGGATTTGAGATTTGATTTGGCTTGGGAAACCGAAGCATGTCGATGTCAGTTTGATCGATTTATTTGTTTTTATGTTGGAAAATAAACACGATTCGTTTGGATGCAAGCAGTTTTGATGTATTAAAAGATATTAAGAGTATAAAGCATACGTAGCCCCTTCGGTAATGTGTATTGCCATTGCAATAAATGTACCTACATTATTTACGTCTTTTTGGGCACTCCAAAAGACATCAAACTTACGGCTTCCTTACAAGAGAAACATGAAACCATTTATCTATCGTCGGCAGCATCATGCGTCCCGGAGTTCACTTTAGCATTCTTCTTATCCACATGTCTGGGGATTTCTTCTGCATGCACCGTACGGCAGACTCCGGACTCCGGGAAAGACAAGTGACGACACAAGCGACGTGTTGGGTGGGTTTTGAGTTACAAAATCGCAACATCCTCGCACAACAACCGTAGCATGACAGCAAACCCGACCGGTCCTGCAACAGACACGTGACAACCTTTGATCGAACTCCAAAGCACCTTACCCGTCAGAAACGAGGACTCTGATCGATTGCTGCGTCTATTTGCACATCGTCTGGCAGTGGAAGATGTGAACAGCTTGCACAAACACACACACACACACACACACACACACCACGACGCGTGTCTTAGACTTCTAATTACTGCCCGCACCCAGAAGGTGCAGTTTGTTCGCAATGTGGCAGGTTGAGTAATGGGGTGTCCAAACGCACGACCTTTACGCCGGCGGAGACATGCTCCGTATGCAAAAGACCAAACAAGAAAAGTCGAAAACGCATCCGCAATCCATCCCGCTCGAAGACGCTCGACCATATGGTGTGTTCGGTCGTTTGGTGGTATGGGCGCAAATAATTGGCGCAACACCGTGCAGTAACAACAGAGAGGCTGTGTATGCGAACATAATCAGCATCTTTCGCGGGCTTGTGGTGGGGATGCTTGTTCGCGCTCGTTACACGTGGTGAGTAGAGTTCCCCCCTGTGGGGAGGAAAGTAAGCCCGACTACCCGATAATTGAGTGCACCGTTCTGCAGAGTGCTGGTGAAAAGAAGACACAAGAAGACCATGCCGCGGTGGTGTGTGCTTCTTAATTGAGAAATTATTTTAAATCTTCCCGCCTCCCCGACTCGCTCGCGGTGTGGAGTCTTCCCATGACGACGAGACGACGTCGACGTCGACGGTGACGATATCATCCAGCAAGAAGGCAGCGCTCGGTTTTTGATGGCTGTGGTTCGAAAGAAATTTATTGAGATATGCCGCAATTATTTGTAGCTTCCCTTTTTTTGGGCTCTCCTGCTGCTGCAATCTTATGGAAAAACGGCACAGAAGGGAAGGAAAATTCACGAACCCGAACGGCGAATATGGAACGGTCGTGAAAAGCAAACACCAAATCGCTGGAGCAGACAGCAGTGATGGAACCGTCTTCTGTTTTTTTTTCTTCCATTCCGACGTATGGTGTTGTCGCGCTGCAAAAAGTTGTTCGCCGCGTCAGTACGGAAGGAAAATGTCTTCTCCCGATTCTATGAAGCACGGTGCACCAAGAATCGGGCAAGTTGAGCGGAATCGCGCTCCGGTGTGGCAAACTTGTGAAAAATGATGATGTTGTTACGTGGAGCACTTCAATTAAAATAATTGCGGTTTTTAAATACCATCTTTCCGATTCGGTCGCGTTCGCTCTCGCGATGCTCTGGCGGAATACCTTTCGCTGTATGCCAGACCCGGGAACAAGAGAGAAAAAGAGAGCAAAAATTCGCGCCGTGGGTTGGCTGGTAAATTTATGACAGTAGCATCATAAGCCCGCGCCGTCCGAGGACACACACACTTCCTGCTGGTTCGGGCTGTAAGGGAAGCTAGTTATGCTGCTGGGTGGTAAGAGTCTGTCACCCGGTTTCTCAGTTTACGCCAGTGCTGTTGTTGGTTTGGTGCATGTGAAAAGGCTGTGGTAATTGCAATTATGCTGCAGTTTGTCTTGACTGTTTCTGGTGCAACTCAACTCACACTCTGCTTTGTTTTTAATGTTTTACCTATGCGTTTCGTGAGGAGCTACAACCTCTCGTTCTAGCGAGGAATGACTGGTATGTGGCAGCTTGTGATTTACCTTAATTATGCCGATATCCTTACTCCTTGCTTTTCTCCCCGAGCTGGTGGTAGCGTGTGTATGCGTGATTTGCGCATTCAATCCCATTTCGCGTGTGTTTGTGTTTTGTACGGGTGATTTCATCAGAGTGGATAATGATGATGGATTGAATGAACTAGGGGATTTGCGCTAAGTGAGTCGTCTAAGCATCCTCGACTAGTCTCAGCTGTGCAAAAGGAGAGCCACCTACTAATAATTGTACTTTTTTGTACGCAGCATGCGGTTCCTAGCGTGATTATGGTCTGGGAAACGACATGGTTAAACAGAGTACGCCAACGAGAGGTACTTCTCGATTGGTACTTGCTCGTGAAATGCGAG
Source organism: Anopheles farauti (assembly GCA_000473445.2). NCBI lineage: Eukaryota > Metazoa > Arthropoda > Insecta > Diptera > Culicidae > Anopheles > Anopheles farauti. Next base: position 372,129 of record KI915048.1, read on the forward strand.
AGTTCAAGTGTTACGAGCCGTAATCGTAACACCCCCGACAGGTGTATCTAAATGAAAGATGACACATCTTTGCAGGCAAGGGGTGTAATGTTTTGCATTTCTGTTTTTTTTTTTGGTGAAACAAAATTGCAAACATCGATTACAATGCCATTAGTTATTTTTTATTGCGTTCGGAAACAGGCAACTACTACGCATCTAAATGGGGGCAATATTTCCTGCCCGTATATTTGGTGCATGCCGAAACACTGTCCCGCTTGTGGAAACATCTAACCAGCTGAGTGCCCAAAAGCGTGGCATACATCGTGTTGGTAGGGCTCTCGACGTTCCGGAAACGTTTTTTTTTTCTACCACCTCCCACGAGGACACGTGAACCATTTCCTATCGCTGTGGCAGGCAACCCGTTAAGCGCCACAGACCGTTCTCTGGCGCTCGTGCATGTGTGTTTTGCGGAATCCGCACGGATGTGCACAATGCTTGCCATTTTTCTCATTAACTGCTCCAGAAACCTACCAACCCCGGACGCCGCGGCTCGGTTCCACTGTAGCGGCAGCAGGCGTACAGGAAGGAAGTGGGAAATATTTGGCCCAAAAAATCGAAACTGCATCGCGCTTCTCGTTGCATCACGTCCTTCAAACCAGCGCACACCATCCACTCTCCCTTGTTTTGGTGGCAAAATCTGTGTTACCAGATGCACAAAAGCGACCGAAAATGGCCAACTTGGGATGTATGTGTGTGTGTATGGAAGGAAAGACGGGAGCGCGCGATGGAGGGTAAAATTTATTATCAGAAGCGAACCATAAATTTTCCACCGAAAAACCGCTCCGCTCCCCACGGTTTCACAGCCATCCGCACATCACTTCTGATTGCTTCTGCTGCTGTGCGGCTACGCTCGGAAACGGAAACCCGGCATCGATCGTTCTGTAGTTTTTTCTTCTTAATTTTGCTACATGGAGCCTTTTTTTCGTTTTCTTTCGCCCGTTTGTTGGAGCATCATCATTTCGCTTTCGGCGTGGTGTGTGAGATCGCGGCGGTCCGATTGCAATACGAGTGCAGCAGAGCGCGCGTGCATTCGCAATAATAATGCTCATTGCCTGTTTGGGGTGTGCTACCCTCCGAAACTCCTGTGTGGGATGTCGCACGGTAGCGTGCTTTTTTTGTTGCTGCTGCCGCCGGGGTGAGATGTTCGCGAATGACACATCAGGAGGAAAATAAAAAAGAATTCGCAGTACGCGATCGTGACGTGGTGGTACCGTCTTGGAAGATTTCGAGTTTTTGGATTGATTTTGGTTTGTTTAATTTTTGGATTTTTATTTTGGTGGATTTTACGGCTTATTTTTTGTACATACACAATGTGAGTATAAAAGGGTATATAAAAATGGTTAAATTTGAACATCTTTTTATAACACCTTAAAAATATCATCAAATAAGCTCGATTTTAAATCTCAGTTCACTCTCCGTGGGTCCAGTTAACAGCGTACATATGTTTTTACGATACTTTATGTATGTTACCTCAATGATCTTCTTGCTACCGATCACACAATGAACAATGAAGGTTTGCCAATCTTTCAACTCAACGTCGTTTGCAATGGTATAAGCTGCTGGAATTATTTCACCTCCAATATCACCGATACGGCAACGGCTTAAGAATGATTTAATAACCCTTCTGGGAGATTGCTTTTTTTACTCCACCGCGTCGTCGTCGATCGGTAGCTTCAATCGATCGGATTTAGACGATTCTAATGAGGGCGCTGGCGGCTACCGGGCTTTAGCGCACCGCGCGTTCGACGGAGGAAAAAGAGTCCCAATCTGCGAGTCGCTTTTTATCGGCCGCTCGTTTGATCTGCGCTGCTTCAATGTGAGGATGATGCTCGTTTTACCCTGCCCCCTTTGCATGTGGGGATGATGGTGGCCAGCTGGAGAACTCGGGAACTTGCTCCACCACACAATTCATTTGTAACTTGTTAGCAGAGAAGCGTTACAGGGGGGCGGTAGGCGAAAAAATCACCATTCATTCCATGCTTCTCGAACCCGTTCGCTTGGTGGTGACTAAATGAGCCGCCGCTACGTCCATCATAATCGGCTTAGGGAAGTCACGCAGGACAGCTGAAATCTGGAGTTTTGTACGGCTCGTAAACTAAATCCTTCCAAATGTCACAAACCGTTCGGCAGATGATCAAAATTAAATCACGACAAAATTAAGCTCAGCGCGCGCTTCAGGTTTGTTACGGAAGGGGTTTGTCCCTGTGTTCTGCGTCTGGAGATCGGTAACAAGCGGAACGAAACGGGTGGTGGACAGCTGTCCATCGATAAGCAGTCGCGAACGTAAACGTCCCTGACAACCGTACGATCGGAACCGTTTAACGATGATGACAGATGGTGAACAGGGTTGGTTTGTTTTTTTCTTTCATAAGTTTTACATTTTATTTATACCACTCGAGAAAGTTATCGACCACCAGTGCGGCGGAGCACACTATATGATCAATTTACCATCACATTAAATCAATTTTATTTCTTTCTTCCCATTCTGGTGCCGCATTTTCCCACACAATTTACCACAGCTATTTCCACCGAAACCAGTGCCAGTAACCCCGGAGGCGTTTCGTCGCATGCGGGCGCCAACGAAATGGTTAAATGTTGTACGTTCCGCTCAGCGCGTTTCAACGCGAAATTGGCAAGCAGTATTTGTTCGGGAAATTCCCGGCAATTGCGGGAAGCACACATATATGCGTACATATTCTTTTCCATCACAAAGTCTGGTGGGTTGTGAAGGCAACAGATGTTCCCGTTTGGTGTGGAAAACCCAGCTTGCGCCGGAAAAACGATGGTGGGAAGATATGTTGGTAAACAAAAATATCATTCACTGTATGATCGTCGTTACTGAGCGTTTCACTAAAGTTCTAACGGTGAGTGAAAGTTTTTCGGGATGAATCTGGGTAAGCTTAAAGTAGTTGCCTTGATGACGGCAGAAAGAAATAATGATTTTATAAACTTTGAAATCTTTACACGAAAATATAAAATTATCGAAATACTTTCTACGAGCTTTTTAAAAGTTAGAATATTTCTATATGACAAATATAAAAGTAAACGATGGCAATATCAAGCAGTCTTATGGTGGTTCTCTCGATTTATACTAATTTATTCTCCCACATAATTTAAACTTCTGAACCAGAGCAAAATATAGAACAACCGTCGATCAGTGCTCTCTTCAACCCCATACGCACGGTAGAGGAAGCCGCCTGGGAGCACACGCTGGAGAGAAGATCGCTGAAGATGAAGTCATTAAAACCCGAAGGAACCTAAAACTGGAAATGAAACACACAAAAGCGTTAAAGTACCAATTTCAATGCAGAGCCATCCTTTTTTTCTGCGTTCTCTCTTCCTTTTTCCATCACTCGTTTCGTCGTCGGGGCCTCGTTAAATTACCCAGTGATATGTGGATGGGCTGTTTTTTTATGTGCGTACATTTATCACTCCCAAACTCCTCGGCAAGAGGACAGGGAGACACCGCACGGTCATCGTTAGAATTAGTTCTCCTTATTACGACGAACCTGCGAGCAACGTGTTGTTTTTTTTTCCTTCACTCGCTCGCTTTTCCTGTGGTTTCGTTTGATTTTGGGTCATCGTTGAAGGAAATGCAACGGAGCCGCGCGAGTGTGAGACGCTTTCCTCGCGCCAGATAACTGTCATCGTATTTTTTCCTCGCTCCATCTCCCCTGCCTGGAGTCCGGGGAAGAGGTAATGGTGGCGGTGCGCAAAGGAAGGTATTAAAGAATCGGGATGGGATTGCTCGTTCTAGATCATCAAAGCTAATACTCATTCCGTGGCATCATTAACAAAATGATCACACTGTGTGTTCGGCGTGGTGTTGTCCGCGATTCTGGATCATTTCGTGGCCCAGCTGGAGTGCTGACCGTCCGGTTTTGATCGCACAGGAACGAGAGAGTGAAAAAAAAACACGACGGACTTGAAACGTTAACTAACAAAACCAACTCTCGAATCCGGACAAGATGATGATCATTTCGAGCGGCACCTTGTTGGGGAACGTTCTTGTATTTTTTTGTTGTTGTTTTGTTTGGCTCATCGGCTCCATCGCTGGCTTTATTTGGTTTCTTCTCGTGCTCAGTTCGATGCGTGAGACTGAGGTACACGCCGGCCGGCAAAAAATAAAACCCCAGAGTGAGAGAAAAGCGTGTGCGTTAATCGAAAAATTCCCTAAAGCCTCCCCCCCCCCCCCCCCCAATCAGGAGGCTGCCCGAAATGAGGCTCATTAAAACATAGAAAACTCCTCTCGTGGTCATGCCTGCCCGCAGCAGGAGTCACCAGAGCGAGCGGGCGGTGTAAAGCCAAAAAGGCAGAAGTATTAGTGCCCCGTTCAAGAACAAGCCCTCCTCGTCGTCCAACCGATGAAACAATGTTTGAAATTTTAAACTACACAAACCGATCGGCTTAACCGTTGCTTCCAATCAGCGCGCGTCGTCCGATGCCGGGCTTTTGCCCAAGACGCTACCGCTCAAGATGAGATGACGTTAAATAGTTCCAGTACCACGTCGAGATGGTATCTCGCATGCACCGTCTCGATTAGCGCTTGTTCTCGAACATGATTTAGATCTAATGCTGCGATGTGAGTGTGTAACAAGACGAAAAACCATACTATAAGACGTTGGCATGCCTCTCTCCTTCGTCTGCTCGAAGCCGTTCCTGGCATGCCGCTCATATACCTGCAGACACATAATGCCGAACAAGCGGCGAATCCAAGCCCGAGAATAAACAGCAAAAGCACACCAAAATTGCCATCGGCGTTTCGGTTCTTTTGTGCTTGAAGAGTGTCATTTATTGTTCGCTTATTGCTTTTTAATAAGCTTCCCCAAACAATAACTAAGCGGTCGCGCGCGCGGAAGACTTTCGCGGTACGAGAACTTTTGCCTCAATTAAGTAATTAAGACAGACAGTGCGTAACGTCTCTCACTCTCTCTTGAAGCACCCCCGATTTTGACCCGAGAGGGAAGTTTTTTTCTTCCTCTGTCGCTGCTTCCACGGGCTCGTACGGATGGAGGCACTGTGTGGGTGGCCAAGATGACAGCCGCCAGTCGCTGACGTTGACGAGTGTTGTCGTGGTGGAGTTCGTCATGGTGCCATTAGTCGTCCGGTGGGCGATGTACGGCGATCAGTCGCGGTTCGTTAAACGCTTGAATTGTGTATGACCAGACGAAGAAGCTGTTGGCCAGATTCGTCACCCTCGGGAGATATTATGGGTGGGTGAGACAACAATCCTCGGCCCAAAGTGGCACTCTCCAGAACCTCGATAATCCGCTGTACGTTTTTTTTTAGAGGAGGGGGGGAGGGGGGTGTGCGTGACGGGAGACGAGGAAGAACGCTTTATTGACAGTTGCACTTTTGGACTGTCCTTCTGCCACCGTGTTACGTCACACAGGTACTTCAAAACTTTAGCGTTTGACCTTCGGTGCTCTCCATGGAACAATCAAATATAATTCCTAAAAATACACCCAAACACGCCGTGTGTTGTGTATTATGATTGCGCATCATGTCTGCAGAATAATTCTTAATTTATTCTCCCCGCAAACGCCGAGGGGACGCAGCGTGCTGCGGTCAAATTATTATTACCCACACTTCTGCCCGTCGTCCTGCTGCTTGTTCTGCTCTTTGGTGGAGCGAATCTCTTTAGCGGCATGGAAAACCGCATATCGGAATTCGGTGGTTCTCCAGCAAAATAGTTTAGGTCACGAATTGTTTATGCAAATTTGGCATTCCCGCAATCGGGTCACATCTGTGTGCGCAGGGCGAGGGAATTCAATTTTCTCCCCGAACACTCGCTCGCTCACACACACGCGTACACCGACCAGACGCTAGGAGAAGCCGCGCCGCCAAATAAAAAAACGTTCCAAATTATTGTTTTTCCAACCTCTCTTTCTTCCTCTCTCGTCCCGTCTGCTACAGATCGTTGTTCGGAATAAATTCTCTATGTTTATCTCTTTCCGCACGTCACGCGGTCCATTTTTGCTATTTCCGTACCGAGTTTTTGGGTTCGCGTTTTACGGCGAAATTCTTTTTCCTGAGTTTCGCCGGACTGTGTCTGGCGAACGTGACAATATTTCAATCATGAGCAGCGCGACGATACTGCTGCAGCGAACGAGTTTTGATCAAGCAATTATTGGAATGATTGGTTTGGATCGCTCTGGCAACGAGTAGTCTTTGCCGCAGCTTCGCTTTATACACGTAGTTGCGAGCGGAATATGTTTAATGGAATTATTATGGGCCAGTATATCGGAGTGCATGTGCCGTGTGTGTATTGACTGTTGTTTAATTATCGTTTGTGACACTTCCTGGAGCAAACAGTGTGTCAATTATGTGGTAACCATTGTGGATGCACCGCAGCATCATCCGACATTCAAACGATATCAATAATCGTACATCGTTTTCTTAAACGACAGCAGTGTCTCTGGTGCGTACAAACAGTTTAAATTCTCTAGGAAAGCATAGATAATCCACCACTTGAAGCATCCCCCCGGACACATAAGGTAGCGATCCATTTTTGCGTTGGATAGCGGCCAAGGATCCCGAGGCAAGCATCATCCTTGGTGCGATTTGATGTCCACCGGGGGCCGAATGTACACCGCGCTCTCGAAACCTTTCCAGCTATATAACGTCATTAGCATATTTATGATAATGAGATTATTATGCTTATTATTCTGTGAGAACGGTCGCGCGCGTGCGTTCGTTTCTCGCTTTCGCCTCTCTTCTGCAGACAAGGAAGATGATCATACATGCGGTCGTCGTTCAATATGTGGCTGCTATGTGATGTTGGCGGTGTAGCAAGTTCTGTCCGTTCGCTCCTCGGGATTCACAACATTTATTTTGATGTGTTTTAATGCGCCAGCGATGCGTCGTGCAGATGTTGTACACCCAATCGCCTATTTTCTCGCCAATTGGTGGCGGCTTTTTTTTGCGAGAATCATTCGGTGTTTTCGATGTCTCTGTATCCGTTTGAATGTTTTTTTTTCTGGTGTTTTTTTATGGTGTGAAAAATACTTCCAGCTGTGAATAGTTCGATGGCATCTCACATCCGTCGGCCGTCTTCCGTCGAACTATGTTTCGTGTGGCGTTAGTCACTCACATCTTAGTTTTTTACCGTCGTTTCATGTACGAGTTTAATTTTGTGTCTTTCAAAAGTTCGTTTCTTTTACTCCCTTCGTGTTTTATTGTTTCTATCGAAGTTTAACAAAAATTTGACTGTGCAAAATCTACACCTTTAACAATGGGAAAAAAAAAAGACAAACAGAAATGAAAAAAAACTCCGCCTCCCAGGGAATGCTCTTTTCAGCGTCGTCAGAAACGGACAAAATGAAATGACCACACCGTCGCCCGAAAAGATGATGGTTACAATGGGCGCGAAGATACTGGCAAGAACGGACGCGGATGCCAAACAAAAAAGTTAAGAAAATTTATTGCAATTTTATTCCACCATCCACCACCACCGGCGTAGCGTGGCGCGCAACATCCGGTGTGGAAAAGAGAAAGAGAGAGAGAGAGAGAGAGAGAGAGAGAGAGAGAGCGCAAGACGAAGTTCGCATCCCTAGTCGCCGAAGCCACCGTTTCCCACCTCCGCTAGTAGGGTGTTTTTGAAGGGAATTGGCTCAGCTTTCGCGTGGTTTCGTCGCTTGCGTGAAGTGAAATTAAGATGATTTAAAATATAATAAGTAAGAGTCCTGCCCAGCTACTGGTACTGGTCATCGGTGTCGGTGAAGGAACACCACGGGTGTTTGTACAAAAGGAGGTGGAAGTACAAAAGTGAAATAAAACAAAATTAACAGAGGCCCCACGGTTGCACGTTTATCATCATCAAAAACGGAACGGACGTGGGTCAAACAAAAACATCACCTACCACAAACGGGAAAGATTCTAATCTCGGTGGACACAACGATGTTGGTCGCTCGGGGGAGAGAGGAAGATCTCACCTTTATTTGTCATCCTGAAGCGTTTCAACTCTGCACGATCAAACACAGATACTGGAAGAGGAAACGATGTTGCAGCTCCTCGAAACCAGTCGTAAACAGTTGCCACCAAAAATAACCACAACTGTCAAGGTATAATTGGCGTATACGTGTGTGGATGCTGGTGGAATTATTTTTCCTCGAAGCAAGTGTATGTGTTTGTGTTGTTCTTCAGTGAGTTTATCGGAAAAGTAAACAGTTATTACCTCGGGCTAGTAGCAACAAACTGTACCGTGCTTTCGGCCGGAAGTTTCGGCACCAAAAAACGATAGCAGAAAGGACTTCGTCGACTATGGCGAAACATATTGAATGTTTGTTTACATCGGCTGAGCAGCGCAGTGCTGAAACAGCGCATTTACCACCACGATCGCGCAGTCAGTGAACAAGAATTGGGCACAAATTCGTCCAACGGTCGTGTTTGCGCGACACGATTGTTCCGTAAAAATGAGGAACGAGGAGATATGGGGACAGGAAAGTGAGTGGTAGCACGTAAATATAATCTTTATGTTCGGTTCAACCGGTTTCGCTCAGTATCGTTTTTGTGACGTGCCTTTCATCGAGTAATTTCATCCCCTTGCTTGTTTCATTCTTTTCCTTGGAGCAATCTACAAATGTGTGTATGCACTGGATGTACTGGTACAGTTCCGGATGGAAGAATAACTTACCGTACGATCTGCACTCGATCATCATCCCGCGCCAGAGATTACCGCTAAGGTTAGGATCATGATCAAGAAATTGGAGAAGACGCGCCGACAAACGATTCATGCTTCTCCCAAATCTGCCCCGCGCGTGTGTGTTTGTGTTGGTGGCATTGTTGTGGTCCAATTTTCCTCGCCGGATGGATCATCTTTCCACTAGTGACGACAGGTCGGCGCGGCGGTATATATCGCATTCAGTTCAAAACAAAAACTCATGAAAAATCGATTATTTTGCAATCCACTGCAGCACCTCGATGGAGTAAAACTCTGTATCGAGAGGCTGACCCGAGGGACGGTAGGGTAAGACGGTAATCGGTCAGCGCAATCTCAGCCTCCCGCTGCTCTATCGAACCTCCCAGTAAACGCGATAGGGCTACGTTTACGCCGCAGGAGAACATTCTTCGGTAAACCGGGCCTGTCGGTAATTTAGCATCGGGTCACGCGAGTTACGAGCAAATGTCTTCATCACGATCGGACCAAACGGTCGTCCCGGGCCGTACCACTGGAAGAAGGCAGCATAAAAAATTCAGACTCCCCAGACGCCGATCGCGAAGGTGTGCACGCTTGTGGAGCGAGCTTAAAGGCCAGACAAAATTTGCTCAAAAATAGCCAGTTTTGAGCGGAAGAAACGAACAAACCAGCGCGTGCATGAATGATGGTGGAGTGAGTGGGTATTATTGGCGTGGTCTCTTCACTGATTGCCATCAAAGGTGATTGCTGATGGCTATGTGATCTTTGGAAGTAGATATGATGCTTATGAAAGTTTCGTATAAATCATGAAACTGCTCACAAGAAGATGAGCATAGAGCGTGAAGCTGTGTTATTTATTACCGATGGTGAATTACTATCACGATCTCTCTTGTCTGGTGGGGATCGGTCGACAAAAACACATTACATACCTCATTCGGCTAGAAAACATATGGAGAATATAAAACCGATTGAAAAGAATTCCTACGATAGTTTAATGCTTTTATGTCAGAAAATTAACAATTTCTCAAAACTAACACAGGCTGGTTTGTTTTATATTGCTTTGGAGTTGCAAGAAACAATTTCATTAGGCACTTGTGCCACTCGAAAACCTCCAGCAAATGACAATCTTGAAGTAGAAGTTTATGTAATTTGCAGCAAAAAGTTCTTCCACCAGGCTGAACTTTTTGGTCTCTGACGGTGAACATCGTTGGAAAGCTTGAATCGCTAGCGTGAAATGTAACGTATATTCGCCAACCAACGCAGTGGCATTAAGAGCGCGCAAAATGAAACCACCTTCCTGAAGTGCAGTGAAATTGCGAACATTAGCTTTCTTTGCGGTTTGGTTTAAGTGCAAAATTGGGCTGCTCTGTGTGGCTGCTGTGTACGTTAGTTTTAGCCTTTCGTCGATTGGTGGTTATCCTGCAAGGAAAAGTGTTGCTTAAACTGCCAATGCAAGGGAAAGCTTGCGGTGCGGAGCTGTACCCATAACCAGGCACTTTTGTAGTATAATGAAAAATCAACAAAACTAACAGGGGTTCCTACCATGCGCCACCGTTTCGTCCCTCATTTTTCCTCGGTGAAGGATGTGTTGAGGTTGGTGGCGCTTCTAACTGGTTGGCTGGCACGAAAGATGTGAAAAGTTTTCATCTCTTCGCTGTTTTTTTTCCTTGCCCGCGGAATAAAAATTCCAACAGAAAGTGCAACAACACACTGCACACGGATGGGTTAAAAAATCTTCCTCCCAAAGACTACCAAAGTTTTCCAACGCAGGAACTGGAAAAGGGTAGCTCCTGACGCAGCGCGAACACTCTGTTTACTTCCGATGTGTTTCTGTCACAAGCGAGAAACTCGCAGGAAGGCTGGTTGGTTGGTATGTGTGCCTGATTGCTGCACAAACAGCATTTTGCAACTACAAAAAAAGCACAAAAAAGACAGACACGTTCAGAGCCGGAAAACGGAAGCAGCGAGCAAACTCACAAATGGAAAATTAAAACAAAAACAAACCCCACATGATGCACTAAAAAGGCTACTTACCAATAACGATACTACCACTGGGGAGGAAAGAAACGAGATAGCGCAGATTTTGCAACGAAAAAAAGAAAGCACCCGTTAAAATAATTAAAAGTAAAACTAACTAGTAAAACTGCAATAAATTTTAAATTAAGCAGCGGGCATCTCTCTTGAATGCCACCTTTTGCTGGATGGACTCATTGGAAAAGAGGAACGGAATGTGAAGATAGAGGTTTAAACCCAGAAAAAATAAACTATCAGCAAGAACACAGCTCGCATTCTGTGGGGATTCTTTTTTACTGCTGCTTGCTTCCTTTCCGATCGTTTCGTACTAGAAAACACCTCGCCCACTGCTGCAAACGAGAAAATCCTCCCTGACGATGTGGAAAAGTTCGTTTGATTTCTCTTTAGCAACGCGTGCAGCACGGCGGAGGTTCGCTGAATGTCGTGATAATTTAAGCACACCATTCGTTTGCAAATGCAGTTGTGCAGATACGTATTTTTCACATCAACTATGTGTTGGTGCTTTATTTGCTTTCCAGCTGCTTTCTCTTTTGGAAATGCAAAATTAGCATCCTTTGAAGGGAGAGACAGATCTAATTAATTTGATTGTCACCCGAGCAGGCGGTGGTGGTTTCCCAAAAGAAGCTGATTAGCCATAAAGTTTATTTTAGTTTTCCAAAAACGCTATTTTAATTTTCTATAAAATAAGTTTCCCCAAGTAATAACTTCTCAAAAGCTATTTCATTACAGCTTCTTTTACAGCGAACACACCGTGAGTGGGTTGATTTTTACTCAGCAAAATTAGATAGCATAAAAGCTTCTATTACATGAGAGGAAAGGTAACGATAAAAGACTGAACTCGAGATGGCTCTCGTGTCAGTAATTAAATTTAATTAAAAATCTTGGAAAGCGATAGTACGCCCGACTCCTCAACTCTTGTTGCCGTTGAACCGGTGCACTTGATGCATTATCCGTGCAATGCGATACACGTTCCCTAGACAAGGTTCTGTCGTTTCGGTCTTCCCGCTGGGAAGAGTTTTATGTTCCGGAATATCATGAAGAGAGTGCGTCAGAGGCGTCTTGTATGTTACACGGGAAAGTAATAAAAAGGGATATGACGACGGATGACATCCTTTAGTCTATGATGGTCAGCTACGGATGTGCGATAGTGAAAAGAGCACTAAGGAATGTTCTACACTTTTAGCATCATCTGTTCGCGGAACTATTCATGTGGTAAATTGAACTCAAACATGATCGTATAGGAACATATCTTTTCGCACGAAAACGATTTAATACGGAAGCCATAAAATATATGGTTTCGAATTCGGCCGAATTCGAGTTTACGGTACCAAAATCCTGTACACTAAGTGCTCGTTTGTATTTGTTTAGACAACCGGCAGACAAATTGGCTGGTGGGTGACTGGGCACCACAGCGACACAGACAAAAAACGGCACGAACCATTAAATTGCGTCAAACCATCGCTTTTCTCGGCCTCTCCACGAGCGATGTGGAGGCGTTTGATGTTTTCTGCACTGTTTGCGGTAAATCCGATCAAAAAGCAATAACATTCAAGCGTGTCCTGATGCCCGATGCCGCTGTACGCCGCGCTCACTTTCTCGTTTCGATTGGGGATCCCCTTTGCACACGTGTGTGAATACGTTTGTTTCATCGCATCACTGAACGCAATCAGTATGCAAAATGTAAAAGCGGGCCCAGTTGCCCTGCCGCGGAACGGCTCTACCTACGGCAGGATTTTCCCTGGGAACAGAAGCACGTTGCAAAATACAGAACCTTCCATTCGGTCGTTCCCGTCGAGTTAACCGAAAGTGAAAGTGACTTACGCCTTTTACAAGTGGTGGTAAAAGAGCGACCGGTATTTTCGGTACTCGTACTCATACCAAAGCGCACCTTGCATCCTTCACCTTCAATTTGGTGTTTCGGTTGTTTTGTTTTGTGTGTGTGTGTGTTTTTTGTGTAGAGATGTGCGCTCGGTAGGATTTTGATCCTAACAAAACACATCCCAAATTGATCCCAAATCTCGGCACTTCACCACCAGCAGCGGGCGGGCGAACACCATCATCGTCTTTGATTTTTCCCAGTAAGCCCGAAGGTTCCGAGGAAGGTTCTTCGGCACCTGAGAACGCAGATTTCTTCTTCCGTTGGACGACTTTGGTCCACGCTTCGTACGTACGCTGCGAGCGAAGGAAATGAAAACTCATCCAATGTATTCGATTCGAGCTGCTGATAAATCAAGTTTGTTCATCCTTTCGTTATCATTTCTGATCAAATCTTACGGTCACGTGGTATACCCCGTCCTTTTAGGATGGGGTTTCTTTCCGAGGGCTTTGTTCGACTTCTATTATCGTGTTCTTTCTTCGTATTATCCTGTATATTTTTCTGCTCCTCCGCTGGACGTAACGATTATGATTGTTTTCAGTGTTTCTCAAATCGCTTTACATTGATGTTTTTTTTTGTCCATTTTATTGCTACCTTCTCCTCAACAATTGTATGATGTTTCGAGTTGATCTTTCAGGTTAATAACATTTTCTGCACTCCTCTTCTCCTCTTCACGATTGGGTAAGGATTTGAACTTTTTATCCCAAAAAGGCAGACCGAAAAAGGACGACGATTAAAACAATAAAACTTTGTTGGACTGTTAATTGTAACGTAAATTGATTTAGTGCTTTGCCTGCGCCACCTACCGAGCGGATTGGTTCTAAATCGATTCTAAGGGTTTCGCCTTCGCCGCTTATGCTTTGTTCACGCACATTCGGTGATTTGTTAATCCTCTTTCCGTTCCCGGTCGAACAAAGTCACCGGTGCTGTTTATGTAATGCTGCTTATTTACAGCTTATCATCAGTTCTGTTCTCCTCGCCTTCCCAAAACTAAAGGGTCAACGGCTGACATTCTCGATTTTCTTCCTCACCGTACTTGTGGGATCCACTTTTCTACGTTTTTTTAAGCTGTCAACGCCTAAAGTGTTGATTAGGAGGATTTCGAAGCATTGTAACGCTTATAGCGTGCACCGAGCCTCGTTCCGACGTGTGACGTCCTAATCATCAGAGTACGTTTGTTTCTTGGAATAGAAATGAGAACCCTCGAATGCACATGTAAACGAACACGAATGAGCTACCAAATGCTGACCATCAGAATTAAGTACCGATGATTTATGGTTCGTTTTGTTTCTCGTTCTCTCTTGTACAACTTCTATTTTTTGTGTGTAATCTCACCTAGACAATGTCTTGTCAACATTCTCTACTTTGTGTCCCAGCAGACCTAGGGCACATTAAAAAGTATACACTATGGAGCATTATTTCTACGAAGAGCCGATTTTCGGGAGATTAGGAATCCTTACAATATCTCCGACCACAAGCTGTTCATTCAAAATAACACACCCGCTAGCGGAAGTAGCCTCGGAGAGAAACCTAACGCGCTAAGTCTGTCCCGCAATAAGTTAGGAACATGTTGGATTCGGTTTCGTTTGGTCGCATTAGGCGTGTTGGTTTACGTCAATAATCGTTTCATGTGTTTCACGTACTAGCTTTTAACTTCCCTCGTGGGCACAGATTATAACGCTTGTGTTGAGCGTTAGAAGAAAACTTCCAATCCCCTTTTTCGTCTGCCGAGCCCACCGGGAAAGGAAAATTGAAGCATATTGGCAAATGGACACAACAAAGCTATTATATATGCGCATGGGAAACAAGGAGCTTCCTATTTAAAGATTCCGTTTTTCCTAAGTGGTTCATTAGCGTCCTTTTCTGTAAGAATTACGCAAAACAGAAACCGAAACCGTTTCCAACCGTTAACGGTGGAATTTATTTGCCCATGGCCTCATGAAACTCACTGCTTTCCGAAACAGTTTTCTTTTGCTCTGAAAAAGAAAACGAAATCGACCGGCTTCCGGTTGACGAAACTGGCGATACGAAGTAATTAAAATTCTGCACCAGTACCGTTTTTCCGGTCGCGACGTCGGATCTCGTTCCTTTCCGACTTCCTGCTTCGGGGGTGGCGGCGCGAGAACCTTCTTGAACATTGCCTTTAAACGTTAGGAGCGGTGGGGAAAAAGGTGTTTCAAAAGCGGCGAGGAACAGGAAGGCGGAAGGATGGACACGGTTTATTTTGTCCATCCTTTCACCCCTGGGTGGAGGAAAAAATTTTGGAAAGGAAAGCACGTAGTACAGTCTGTCGGGTTGTTTTCTTCTTTTTTTGTGGAGGAGTTTCCACATTTGTTTGCCTCGCACAATGGTTTTCGTCCTTCCGAAAAGGTCGCCAATTTTATTAGCTACTATGTTCGTGTACCGATGATAAACAGTTTCGCCCTTTCTGTTTGTTGCTGCTGTTCACGGTGTGGGTGGGTGCGAGGGTTTACTTTTTTTAGACAATTTGTGGAAATTATCGGAAGTAGCCGCTTCTGGCGCTTTGGTGAATGGAAAACTTTAACAGTCTTTGTTCTGTGCTCCGGCACAAGTGTGAATGAGTCTTGTGTTGAACGTGTTACCTCGTAAGTTTCTTTTTCTTTGAACGATTTCTTATTATTCAATTAAAACAGACTTAGTGGCAGCAGCTGTTGAATCTTAATTTGTATTGAAAATTAGTCATTTTCAGTACAAAAAGACAGCTTTCTCCAGGAAATATAGCCCGAAGCGAAATTATACATCGCTCGTCTAGATTGAATATTATTTTCCATTATCATTTTTCCTGCGCTCGAAAAGAAAACATCATTCAGCTCACAGCGGACGTAATCGAATCTGGCTTACCCTACTCCTCATGCTCTGGGGGACTTTCTCTGATCATCCGGAAATTATGCGTCCCCATTCACCATTCCGCGATTTTCACTGCGAGAAGCATCCCAGAAACACCCCGAAATCAAATCACCATTAAAGAGGGAGAGAGCTCGTGTGCTCATGAGCACGAGTTCCATCCAAACCATTGCGGAACTATGAGGAAGGCCACACGCACACCCAAACCACACATACACCGATCAATGTTTAATGGGCACCAACTGATACCCACTACCGCTGCTTTTCGGAGCGACAGGCACGGTGGCAATTTCTTCTGTGCTCCACTGGTAAAAATTCCCGATTCTGTTGGGCCTTTTTTTCCTGCGATGCCAGTACCCGAGTACAAGTGATAAATAATTCAAATATTAATTTTCGGTAATAGCCCGCACAATTTTCCGTTCGATTGCTCACCAACAGCTGCGCAGGAGGTATTTTATCCTGAAGGTCCCATTGTCCATTCAGGACTTATTGTGAGTTGCTCACAAAATGCCACACCAACAGCCGATACCTAGCAACACTAATCGATTTTGGGGAGAAACGACGCAGCGATTATACACAAACGCCCTAAAAGAATTCGCACTCCCACGCCCAATGTTCTTTCGGGGTCTTCTATTCTTCGTGAAATTAGAACTGCCTTCTGCCTTCCCGGTGCGGTAAAAGTTATGCGGATAATGGCCGCCGTGTGGTTGTGTGTCGCGAACACCTGCAGCAACTTTTGTCGTACGAAATCATCGTGTGATCCAAAGCGTGACTTTAACCTTCAAGGGAAACAACCACAGCTGTGGGAGCCCTCCCGTAGACGATGGGACGACCTGCAGCCGTTCTCGTGCCTCTGCGGAACAGATTGTCACGTTAAACTAATAAAATTATACAATCTTAATTACGATCGCATAATGTAAGCTTAATTTAAGCTTTCGATATACATATATCCACTTGATTCTGGAGCAGCGTCTTTCTAAGACCTGGCTATCCCCTTGTTGCTGCTTGCGGGTACAATTTCCGGATGTGTTTGGCTCGTCTTGCCAGAGTTGCCTGCTCACAAGCGTGTGCGGCAACCAGAGCTGTTTTCCAATCTTTGGTGGTAGCCCTTGCGATATCTGTAACATCAGAAGCATGTGAGTTGAACCCAGGGTGCAACACACACGGCCCGAAAAGGAAGAGTCACATGATGATGTTAATGCTTCCTTGTTTGTCCTGAGGGCCGGCTTGTACGGTGTTTACGCGATAATGTAGTTGCTGCAGATGGTGGTTCTTACGGCCGCCACCGGTGGTGGGGGTGGCAAATTAATGAGCACAAAAAGGTAGCATCATCCCACCGACAGGGATCAGCGCTGCGCTCATTGCTGCAACAAACGCCCGAGCGTTATTGTGGGTGATATCCAATATCATCCTCCCGCCTTCTGGGAGAACACTAAACTGCTTGCCATCGAAAAATAACCGAAGAGGAGGAACCAAGGATGGGTGTTTCGCTCGCGTTTCTCTATTCTAACGGTGTTGATGTCGCGCTTTTCCTCGTCAGAGACCAGACGGAAAAAGATGCACAGGGGGTTACGAACCCAGGATGACACGGGAAGAAATTTTCCACATTCAATCACCTTTTGGGTGCAGCTTTTAGCTTTAATGGTACTATTATCACCATCATTATCGCTCATGTGTTTGCTCGCTGGATAACGCAAAGGGGTTGTATCACAAGACAATTTCCTCGGTGCGAAGAAACTGCTCTTCTCCAGTGCAGAGTCTACAGCCTGTTGGGCAGTTCTTGGTGACATGCAATCTCGGGGATAGATAGCGATTGAATTTAACTTCCTCCTCCCATGAAACATGCCAGAAAAGTAGAAGCATCTCAAGCAAGCTTTCTTCCTTTACCGGTCGTTCTCTTCCTTCTCCGCTCACTCACATGTTGTTTGTCGAGGTCATAGAAACATGTTTTGGTAGTTAGATGGACATAACAGATTGCTCGCATGTAATGGTTTCGATTACTTTCATTAAGTGAGGACATTTAATTAAATACGGATTTCATGTTTCAACTCGATTCTGTACACGTGCTTCGTGGTGATGGTAGATAGAGCTTCACAGTGTGCCATGTTAAATTGAACCAGGCAAGTTTTCAAACAATTCTTA
Source organism: Anopheles farauti (assembly GCA_000473445.2). NCBI lineage: Eukaryota > Metazoa > Arthropoda > Insecta > Diptera > Culicidae > Anopheles > Anopheles farauti. Next base: position 389,723 of record KI915048.1, read on the forward strand.
AGACATGGATCTGTAAATTCAACTATCCGTAAGGCTAGCTAAGTACGATGTTCAGAAATCTCCAAGAATTAAATATTCATAAGTAAAAGCAACTCCGTTTCGACATCAAATCCATTTCCAAGAGCTACTATTTGAGTTCTTCGTCAAATGTTGCCCAAGCCCCTGCTACCATCCTATTTCTTCCATCACGACGTCCAATCATCTCGTATTCATTCTGATGTCCATCGATTATCGCCCTGAAAGACTAAGTTGCATCATTGACCCAGAAACCCTGTGTCGCTCCCGAGAATGTGTTGTGTTGGTAAAGCATGCAACGAGGGTGTGAACTAATCAGAATCCATCATTCCCACTCGCTTGCGAAGGAAACGGCGCCTCTTAACCTTCTGTTTGAGCACCCACTTCCGTGTGCCGTGTAAATAGTGGTAGCAAACTAATCTAAGTGGCACATCAGAGCACTCACATCAAGAGAAACCTGGGTACGATGGCGACGGTGAACCACACCCGATGATGAATGCAAAAGTGCAAGGTGTTTTATATTTCATGTTTCCTTTGCTTCTGCACGTAATGACGGCCGGTAGTGCAAATGTTACAGCTAGCAAAATAGAAGTAAGTGTTAAAGGTCAGCTTTTGAAGCACTGTTTGCTGAAACGGAATCATTTTGTTTTTCATTTTTCCATATCGTAATATTTTCCTACACTCGAACCTCAGCGTGAACCGACTGAAACTTGCATTTCACAACATGATGGGAAACCCATTACTAATGTCTCTTCGTTTTTTCTCCCTTTCTTATTTGCTCTCGTTTCAGGTAAGTGTCAACAGTAGTTAATCAACCTACGTTTTGCCTCTCCAATGCACGTAATGTTTGCTGAAGTAAGCTCCCATCATGCGAGAAGGGCGAATAAAACGACCCAGCTGGAGCATCCTTTTTTTCCTGCCTGTGGCTAGAGTGTCGGCGCGTAGGAATGTTTGAGAATCTTGCCGAGCAAGCCGGCTCCGAATGGAGTGTTTATTTGTTCTGCCTGCCCATCCACACTTTTCTCAGATCCCCGGGCGGAACTCATTCGCCGTAGTTTTCTATTTTTTTTCATCAAACCCGCGCACGTCTTTAATGTGAAAATCTGTTCGCACATGGGTGCAACTTAAATGGATCGCTTTTCACTGCGCCACCGATTCTCTGTCGCCACAAATCGGGTGTGCAAAGTAGCTCGTTCGAGTTAAATTCCATGAAGAGAAAATGTGCGTTTTTTTTTACGTTTCTTCCATCCAAATGGATCCACCACCCTAGTCTCTTCCTGCCTTGGAAAAGCCACAAGTGACAAAAGACGATGCGAAGCGGCGAAGTGGAATCGGAAGTAGTTTGGCGAAATCAAATCGAACCGAAGTGTGTGCGATGAAAAATCATTCGGAAGACCGTTTTGCCCATTGAATGTCTTTCCGCCGTCTCGTTGCCTGCCGGCGGGTATGTGCGGTGCTTTCCGGCATTAGATAAAACGAACGTGAAAAATGTATCGAATGCAAATGGGGTGGCGTCGTGTTTGGCAGTGGTGTGGCGTGATGTTGATGATGGTGAAAATTGCTGCAGCAAAGCGTAGACGGAAAAGGCATCCAGTTCTCTTTTTATCCTTTTTTTTTGCCATACAACAACTATGTGTCCTTCGTCGTCCGGGTTTGTACGATTTTCCAATAAAATGCTAATCAAGTGAATACGAGTCACGAAGCGCCAGACGGGAGCACCCGCACAGGATACCAGATTGGGAGACATGTGTGTGTGTTTGTTTGTGTTCGCGTATGTGTTCGTTCCGATTAGCTCGAAATTGATTGGAAGCTTGTTTTCATCGTCCGTTTTTTGATTTTTTTTTTAGTATGCTTTTCGAGCAAACAGAATGCCGCATCACAGCTGAGGAGCGCGTTGTATGTGGTGCCACATATAGTGAACGAAGTGCTTTTATGTTTGCAATGCGTCAGACATGTTAACATGGCAGCTGGGTCCACCGGCTGCTCCTGCTGCTGTTGCTGCTGTTGTATTAAAGACGCACGTTAAACAGCAGATCAAAGCGTTCACAGCAGCAGCATCAACAGCACCGGATGGATAAAAACATATTCTATCAAACTGTCACTTAGTTGATAGTGTATGTGTGTCTGCTGCAGTCAGGTATGACAGAATATCGTTAATTTATTATCTTCTATTTTATTCTGAGCTACGAAACGCTGCAAATTATTTTTAAACTTCTCGGAAGCATGTCTTTTCGTGTCAGTCCCAGCTGCAGATGGAAACCGGAAACGGATTATCACTTTCTTTTTCGATTATAGCCTCTGCTTTTAGCTATAAAATCTTCGCAAATGCGCTTTCAACCATTGCAGGCAAGAAAATGGAACATGATTCCGAGAGCGACAGGAAAAGTGAAGCAAAAAATCGGAAAATCATTTTTGTAGAACGCACTCCTTTTCCCCACAGGAGAGATCCAAGCAAAAACGAGCGTATAAAAGCTCCGGCGTCAAGTCGTCATGAAGTATAAATCTCTTTCCACCAAAACCTTTCCTCGGAGATGGTGTTTCGCAGCCGCAGCAGCAACACACAGACTGTGCTCCCAGGGCGACCATGAAACATACATATTAAACGAACTGTTGTGTAATGTTTCATCGCACCATAAATTCGACGATTTGTTGTGTGGTGTGCCAGTCGTGTACTTTTCATTCTTTGTGTCTCTATTTCTCTACAAACTCATGTTGATGCAGGAAACGTTCGGTCAACTAAACCTCAGAAGAGGAGATGTCTTGATGGTTGCTAAAGCCACACGTCCTCCGAGGCTAGGAAGGAGTTATGTGCCATCAGTTGCACTTTTACCGTTGAAAAGAAATGCCAAAAAATGAACATCCCCAGCAATTTCATGCTAAATTGCCCCATATAGTCAACCGATTTTCTGAACCGGGTACGATTGGTAGCTTTTTTATACGTATTTGCCAAATTTCGCTATTCCCGGTACGGCTTCAAAAAAGAATGTTTAACCATTTAAATGCTTGTTGATCGGCATAAATGGAACGCTGGAACCGAACGATGGCGCTATCCGATAAAAATATGCTGCTTGCAAATATAATAAATGCATTCGCGTGTTTGCACCGCACACTCACACACGCCCATCAATTATTATTTATCGACAAGGCACAACCGTACAAGGCCAAACACAGTTTCAATTGTTTGTTGCGAATATCGATTCAATATTAAAATAAAGAAGCGCCTGTGTGCGGGGATGGTGGAGCCCGGCTTTATTGTCCAAATATTCGGCCCGGATATAATGCACTTCATTTAAATGCAGTTGCCCCACAGTTCCCCCTACGCGCGGGTCAGTTACGGGTTTCGCAGTTGCATTAATTCATATTAATGCACAAATAAATCATATTTCATTTATTACCCGAACCACCCTAGGAACCGCTTTTAGGTATCGTTCCCACGTGCGTTACAGAACCGTGTGGAGCAGAGGACATCTAGCATGTAATGCTTTCGTTTGTGTGTGTGTGTGTGTGCTCCGGAGCGCTCGCACGCGTTCGCCATACACACCACGTACAAGTTTATGACCGGAAAACGATCGTCTGTGTAGTGCAAGCACGTGTTACAAGCAGCCACTTGGACTTGGAAATTTCCGTCCCACAACATCGTATTAATGTCCGAGAGTGGGTCGTGTTTTCGAGATGCAAAATTACACCTTCTGCACGGCAGGTTGCTCCCGACCGGAGCATGACGTTTCGAATCGTGAGGTTCCCGTTTCTGGATGTGATCACACGACGACAACGCGTCAGATGGTTAATTGTGTGAGTCAATAATATGTGCAAGAGCGATATTTGCAGCAAACCACAAGTCTTATGCGCTTATTATATGCAAATCGTCGTCATATCGCACACATATGCGGCTTCCGTTCCGCCGAACGAGTGGCCAATTTAAATAAACAAATAGTCACCCTACGATTGCGACGACGATTTCGCAACCGCGATCGTTTGACTAAATTATTCCTACCGTGAGGTTCATTCGCTCGAAACTCGAAAGCCCCAACAGTGGTATTGAGAGCCGACCAGCAGACACAAATCGTGAGACAGGTGTGACAACACTTCGGTCACGAACGAGCGAACGGACGGACGGGCCAAAAAAAAAAAGAGCTGTACTACATGAATTATTGATGTAATTTCTTCCACTGAGTGAGCGCCGCCGCCTGTACCACTCACACGCTTGACAAGGGTCCTTTCCGCTTTTCCAAGGGATGGGCGGTAAAAACGTGTTTCGTAATCTTCGCTTTTATTTGTGTGTCTCGATCCTACCACCACCGGTGGCCCTCGGAAGGTTCGAAAAATGGCCCTCGCACAAATCGAACTACTAACAGCAGCGCTATAGCGGCGAAAGGAGAATCCGTTTTTTCCCATCCCATCGTGCGGAAAATCAAATATTGGTATCCAATTTCGCCCAACGCGTACCTTTTTCCTCCACCTCACTATAGCGCGGGCTTACCGGTGGGAAGTCGTGGGATGGGCCCAATGATGTGCTTCGTTTAACGGTTTTTCTCTGCTCGTTTAAAGCTGCTCATTTTCCCGGGGGCGCGTAGCAAAGAAAGCAGCAAAGGACGAGAGATCAACAACAAAAAAAAAAAAAAAACAAGCACACCCGCCGATTTTTCGCACCATCTTTGCACACGCGCCTCCCCACAAACTAGTCAAAAGTCAACTGTTTACCTTTTTGTCTGTCAAATTAACGCTCGAGTGGGGAGCCCGGGCACACTTGAGCACCACAGGATTGGGTTTGGGAGAGATTGGAGGCCGGTACTAAATTAGATTTGTAGCGATTCGTATGCTTCTTTAGGCGGAGACCGTGAAGCGAAAGCGACGAAGAAACAGCACATCCTTGCACGTGATTTCCGAGCCGTGTCCTTGATTGTAGCGAAGACGCTGTTTGGATTGGAGTGTTTTCCCCCCTCGGTTGTTTTCTGCTTTTCTTCACGCTTCTTGTGATTCGTTTTATTTTTTTCTTTGCGTTACGCAGCAGCACGGCATAGAGAAATCAGCGACAGGAACGAACAGTCTCAAGAGGAGCAAAATACGCTACGTTTTCAGATGGAAAAGTATCTTATGGCCGTTTGAAGGATGTATCGTTTGATTTCCGCGGAGGCGCACGTACCTTTTTCACACCGTCCGAGGCTCCATCATCCTAATGCCTCTCGGTGGAGTATATCAACCATCTAGCCGAGAAGAAGGGAAACTCGTCGTGACATCGGTTTCTTCCGAAGAAACGCACCGCGAAAAGGCATCCATTATCATTGGCTTCCTTTTGGGGAAAGAGGGCAAATGAGATATAATATAAGGCTTTTGTGTGCGTGTGTATGTTGAAAAAATTACTTCCACGAACACAAACGACCGAGAGGATTGTGTGTGGCGCGCGTACGTGGAAAGAGTTTCAAACCAAAAGTTGGTCTATCGTTCAACGTGAGATTCCTAATCGAACCCTCTCCCGATGCGCCACTCGGAGGCGGCAAATGGGGATGGGAAAAGCGAAGTCGGTACAATCAATCAGGACATAAAGTCGAAAGTCGCATTCGTACGAATTTGCCCGGTTTCTCGATACCGGGCCGCGTGGGCTTTCCTTTGACACATCGATGGGGATTATCAGTTTGGAGTGAGTTTCGCCGGCGGGCCTTGACTAGCAGGCAGCCTGGTAGATCCATCCATTTATTTATGGGTTCACCAGCATCCTTTGTGGTGCCTGGAAAAATTGACACCGTGGTGGATTTTGGTGTGCGAAAAATGGGTTTCTCAAAAATTGAAACCATCACGAGGCGAAAAGCGTAGCAGCGCAGCAGCTACGTCACGCGAAACAAATCGTTCCAAATCCAATCAAATGGATGATGAGATAGGCATGTACCGTAAGCGTGCGCGCTTTAGGAAATTGCGAAGATTCTATCGATTCATGCTCGGTCTCCTCTTCCGGAGTCTGGCGTGCCCGTTCAGGTGTACATTATGATACAATATATTTATTTTCCATCGAGGCACAAGGATTTTTATTAGGTATGAAAAAAAATGAAACTGGTAATCATGATGAAGTCTTCCAAACGAGATGAATTTTGGACTGGTTGGGATTTTATTACAAGTTCTTTTTAGAAGAAATGTATGTGAGACAACGACTTGCGGCACTAATTTTCAATCTAGATAATACATTTTCGTTTCTATTCTGATTCGATGTAAAGCTATGTAAAATTAAACAGATTAACTCACCAAAAATGCAGGAAAAGCTTCTACACGTACCGCAGACCCTAGCTGTGTGAGGTTAAATTTTCCCTCCGGAACATATGAAGTTCGCTCTACTGAAGAGGAAGTAATAGCACTTCACACCTCGCTCTCTGATCGCTTCAGTTTCTCCTTCAGAGCATGATGTTGATAAAAAAAAAAGCGAACCGGAAAAACTCTTCCTAAGCTAGCACCAGAAAAAATCACCATCGTTCCATCTAACCTAGGTCGTTGGGTTGGACAATTTTGCGGTGAGTGATATTTTACCATCCCAACGCGCGCGCGATAGTTTTTCGACGACACAGTGCTGCTACATCGTCACTTTTGTCCGTGGTGAGCGCAATACCGCATCAGCAGCGCAGGATGCCCATGGTGGCGATATTCATTGGTGCTGGATGCTCTTGACTTTCTCTCGGGACTCGAGTCTTTCCCGAAAACTCTGCAGACACATCGCCGAGATCGGTTGGTCAAACCACTTTCGCACAAGATGTGGTGATGGCAACCTGCCGGCGACGATAGTGCCCACGGTGAGCGCGTCAGTTGGTGTGTCCTTTTCCGAACGACTTGGAAGGAAGCTTCTTCCCGCGTGCCCCCGGGGGAGAAAGCTATCACTTTCGCACTCGCCACGCGGACACAAACACACCCGGGGAGGTGCTTACAGCTTACAGCATCTAAAATGATTTATAATGGGTAATGGTTTTAGAGGCCATTAGGAAAATGTTTTTAATGTCCTTTTCTCTTTCCCTCGGTCGCACGCTCACGCTTCGTCTTTTCTGAGGAAGCCAAGCGTTTCCAAGCGTCGTTCAAGAAAAAGCCTCCGGAGACCCTTCAGAGGGGGGCTTTTAAGGACAGTTGGCGTTCGCGCGTTCCTCAAAGCCGGACGAACCCAAGACCAGCAGAAGATCACTTTGGTGGTCTCGGGAAGATACACTGCCCTTGGCTGGTGCGGAAGCCGTGCTTTGTGTCATCTGTGTTTTCCTTGCTGGTGGTGTCAAGTTTTTACCGGGTTTTACAGGACGCCACACCCCACACCAGTCTTTCCATTAACGAAAGAGGAACCGCGTGCTACCGAGCGCCGAGGACGTTATATGAAACTGCTGCACTACACACCAGCCCAAATTAGCGCCTTCGAAATGTGGAACGTGCTGACAGTTTGCAAAATGGCCAACCTCTCGTGCACGGTACGACCCGATAGCCAGCTAGCCGAACGTACCCGGCAGGAAAACACCACAGGGTGACGGCTATTATCTCAGTGTGTCTTTGCCTCCTTCCGGTTCGCTGGGTGTGTGCCTTCCTTCTTATATTGGTGGCTCTTTTGCCACGGATGGTGTGTCGGGAAAATAAAAATGAATTTCGAGCACTTTGTCGCTGTCACGGGAACGTCGGACCGGATGGGTGGGAGAGGGTGAAATTATTTGCAGAAAGCGTTGGCTGCCAGAGCGCCTCCATTATTAATAAGAGGCCAGAGGGAAGAGAGTGCATTTGCATCTTCTAGTGATGCCATCGTCACCCAAAGGAGCCAAGGGTTCAGCGAGCTGCTAGCAATAATTGAGTTTCAAACACAGGTCACGTCGTTCATTTCTCTTTCTCGTCGCCATCCGCGTCCGACCGTGCAATTATCCTTATCACAAAGTCGCTAATATAAAGGACCTGCAACGCGTGCGCAGATATAGGTCAGCGGGGCGGGCGAGACCGCTTTGTCTTTGGTGTGGGCTCCCTTGATGTGTGCAGCGCTTTTTTTTTGTTTTGTAGGGTTTGGCGTGGTTTGGCATGGCAAAAAATTCAATATTCTCTCAAGCACATCCGTTTGATGTGTGTGTTTGCGATGGACGAGCGAACCGGACGAATATAAAAACGGAAAATAATAATAGACGCGTAAAATAAAACGAAAGCAATGAAAAAAAGCTGACGCGCGTTCTCTGATGCATGGGAAAGCTGCTCTTTTGCCTGGTCCTTTCGCGTTTCGACAGTCGACTGGCAGCCAAGGTTGACGACGATGAGTGTCAGCGGGCAAACAAAAAAAACACGAAAGTACGCAAAAATGCCGATAACATTTCTCATGAAATTAAATTCAATTTCAACTGTCATCTGCTCCCGTTTCGAGAAGGCCCGTCCGAGTTGCGGAAGAAGCAGTTTTTTTTTTCCTGTAGTGACTTTCGCATCATTATTATCATTATTATTGTTGCATGCTTTCGGTTTTTTTTTCGCTCTCCTCAGATGACAGAGGCGGTCCTTTCGGTTCGTTAGGCAGCATTTGAATCCTGTCGCGTTTTGAAAACGACCGGGCGTCTCCTTCGGAATAATTGGACAATTTTTTTTTCTTCACTGCACTGTTGGCTTTTTGGGTCAGAAAATATTGAGACATTCTTTGTGGGAAGCAGCGCACGTTCCTATACGTCCGTTTTGATGGCAACAGGCTGTACCAAACGATCCCTGTGCAATGGCAACAGAAGTGCTAATGAAATGAATGCCCATCAAGGATGCCGGCCTGGGAGTGGGCTGTGAGTGCGTCATTCGATATAAATTGTTTGAGGAACGACTGAAGTTACCACTTCCCGATGTGATGGAAACGGTTGTATCTTTATCCATTATCTAGTAATTTTTATACTTAAATTATTAAACATTCTCCTACTGGAATTAGATTGTTTAACTCACTTGACATCTGACACCGCACCTTTGGTTTAGTTGTAAATGCATAACGAAAGGATAGGAGCACAAGCCGAATTAGTAATTTTGTAGTCATTATTGTGCTTTACTGAAAGCTCCCCCCTTTGTTTTCACAAAAGCCTCCTTTCAGCATGGCTCCGAACATATTTTATAAACTAACGAAAGCTAACAACAATTTCTCTGTTTTGGATAGAAAAATTCAATCCCATTTCATACAAAAATGTTCATTATTTTCTCCAGAATACATCCCAAAGCGGCTAATATTCACATTCTCACGGCAGTTCACTCTAAAATTTATGACAGCTCACTCAACCCGGTCGGTTTCTGGTCTATTAACATCAGAGCTCCTCATTTCAGAGATTGCTTACTTCTCTATCAATCGCTTCGCGAGAGTCTCGCGTTTGAGGTTTACATGCTCTTAAATGAATTAAATATTCGCGTGCGCGCGGTGAGGAATGCTTTTAGTGATTTATCCTTTTTGCAGTCCTGGTGGGCCAAGCAAACCGAGTCCCCACTTGCCGGATTTGGGGATGTAAGTCGACGAGCGGGCTGAGCGAAAACGACCGTTCCCCGGTCATATCCTGCGGCCTGATGTGTGCTGCCCATTAGAAAATCCCCTCCATTTACAGTGTGCATATGTGTGCGTGTTGATGGTGGTGATGTTGGCTTCCTGGCATTTGACTAAAATGTACTAAGCGAATCCTTACACCAGAGACACATAAACCCGCACGCTCACACACACAGCTGCTCGCCGCGTACGAGATGAAAGTCATTATCGTAATGTGTTTAATAAAGTTTTAATATACTCCCGACCGCCCACGTCAGCCCACTCGTCGTTCGCACGCGCATCGGGCCAAATTTTGCGAACCCAGGCCGGTACGCGGAAAGAAGATTGTGTAGGCGATTTCCATTCTTGTTTGTTGCCGGTAGCGCATCGTTCCGATTCAGAATTTCCACTTTCCTAAAACAGCGCTAAAATTAAGTCGACGGTCGTCGGCTCCTCTCGCCCTCTGTAGGGTGCCGCAGGACACAGTGGCGGTACCGTTTGGAACCAGTGACACATCGTGTTCCGCTGCATAATGACGTATTTATAATGATTATCACCACACGGTATGAGATTTTCTTTTATCCCCCCCATCACACTCGGAAAGCGCTTTTTCGGCTTTTCATGCCAGCCAAGCGTGCGCTGTAAGTGCTTTTACCTCAATGTATGGAAGATGCAGGGAATGTGTCCCGCAGGGGCCGGGTGGTGTTGCCATCGTTGAATCCGTTTAATTACGCTTATTTTAGGGAAACGAGCTGCTACTGCGAGAGCAACGTCTCCCGTGAGCACCCTGGCTGTAGCTCGAGTACTTACAATAATTCTATTAATGCAGGCAGTTGAAGAAAACGCTGTCACCATCATCATCATCATCACTTAAAAATATTAATCCATTTTTTTTCCTGCACGAAGTTCGTAGTCCCCACGCCACGAAGGAGCAGTATCTTTAATGTCTTAAAACTGGCAGCGTTTAGAAAAACTTCATTACGAGACGATACCACAAAGCACTCAACGCCAAATTTACATAATCTTTATCGGCTTAACCGATGGGAATGGGCTTGCAGACATGCTGTTTAAACCACCACTGGAGTGCTGTATATTCGTTTTCGCCAACCATCAGCGCCTGTATGTCCGCTGTCAGTTTTATTTCATGCGCATTTCTCACGACACGAAGAGAGTGAAAAAAGCGTGCGCCCGTTTGCTAACAAAGAAAACTATGTCCAACACGTGTCTAGCTCTGATCTAGCAGCATTCCTGTCAGCGGGTGGGTGTGTAAACGAAAGAAAAAAGACATGGACGTGATGGTCACGCTTTGCTGCCAACAGCAAAGGCGCGGGTGCGCGCTGCATCGTGATAAAGTGCATAAAGTAGACAACTAAATCGTCCAACAAGTCCTTTCCTCATGGGTGTGTATGGGACCCAACCAGCAACCCCGTTACGAACACGGTGCCCCGGCACGTGTTGGTGTGTACACCCTCTCCGCCGCCTGGTGGAAGGGAACAGTGTGAGTGTGGAAAACGATAAGAATCACGTTAATCAAGATACTCTCTAGAGCAGCAGCAACGGCAACGCCAACGTCCACATCAAGTACGTTTAATTTTCATCAACAATTCTTTCACCCTTTTTTGCGCTTAGCGACGAGAAGCAGCTGCCCATCAGCTTACCAGCTTACTGCGTTTGCCATTTTTGTTTCTCGTAGTTTACTGATCGAAAAGGGTAGATTTTGGGCTCTACATGCTCCTCTACACCAGCCGCACTCATGATTGTATGATTGATTTTCAGACGAGTTTGCTCTTTGTTGTTATACCTTGCTATGGGGTTATTTTTGTGTGTTTAAATCGTTCGCAACATGGTAACCGATACGTACTTGAAATGCGCTTTTTGCACTCTTCGGTCTAGACCTTTAGAGTATAGGAATATAAAAATTAAAAAAAAAACACGAAAACGCCAACATAAACCGAGCCATTTTTTCTTTTCGGTTTTTCCGTGCAAACGACAACAGCTGTCGTTTACAATCATCGGCAACACTACACACTCACCACGCCCAGCCCGACGATACCGTGTTTGATTTGAGTGTTTGAGTTTTAATTAACGTTTCTAGTGGAAACGACAACTTCTATCTACCTCGCCCTTTTAATCATCATCCAACGGGGAAGGGCGATCGATGTCGCACAAAGCTGTTCGGTCGGACCAACCGAGACACACGCTACGGTGGTTCATCGCCGAAAGGATAATAATCCGTTTTCATTACCGCTAATAAGTGCCTGCTAAGCGCAGAGCGTCCTCTGCCTGCACGTGTCTGCAAAAAAAATGTACCGGAAAAATCGGAGGATGGAAAGTGAATTATTTTCCCAGTCTGGTGGAAAATTCCGATCGTGCGCTACGCGCAACCAGGATTTATCTACTCGTTTTTCCTTCCCGGGAAGACGCGACACGGACGCACGCGGTGCTGTTCGGTACGAATATTAGCAGCTTGCTGTGTCCTGTTGCTGCTCTCGCCAGTCTCGAGATCGATTCGATTGGATAAGAGAAATTGACAAGCAGTATTAGAGACGGGATCCCGGCGTGGGGTGAGGTAAATCACGCCCAAGAGAAGGACGATCTGAGAGGATGTCGTGCGATTCGGGGGAAATATGTTCCGTGCTCTAGTCTATAATCCTGCTTGTGATAATATTAATGCTGTCGTTGGAAAATTGGAAGGTACTTATCGGCAAACGGCAACGATGGATGGATGTGTTCCGTGTACAAACGCATCATCATCGTTTCCGTTTCGATCGGGTGTCATTATCCTCTCCGTTGAATCTTTGTCGAGTTTGTTTTTTTTTTTTTGCTTCTATTAGGGACAATCGTATAACCAGACTAGACTCTTCACTGAACGATGACAAGGATATATCTTTGATGGAAGTTAGCACGTTTCGCTTGAAAAAGACACACCGAGGTGTCTAGCCGTCCGATGTAACAGTTTCTGAGTTTGGGAAATTGTAAATTCCATTTTCAAGAATCATTTCCCCACGAAAATCGTTCAAAACTCGAGAGTTATATGTACGGAGAGCAGAGGCTTCTTGTGTGGTGGAGCAAAATGTTTTGCATTATGATCGTTTCGCAGCGCGAGGGGAAAGTAAAGAAAAACCGAAATGTCATTAAGCATAAAAGAAGCTACGCTGGGACACGAGAAAAAAAAAGTGCGCTTCGTTCCTTCTCCTCTCGGTTGTGAGCTTTCCAGTCTTTCCGGGTCGGGGGGATGGTAAAAATTTGCGGGCGAAATTGTAATGCTAAGCAATTTCCGGTTCTCTTCCTTCCTTCCTTCCGTGCCTTCCGGGGTGTATTTTGGTAGTCAGGAGTGGATTGGGTGGTGCGGTCGGAAGGAACACCACATTTTTCACGAGCCTGTTTTTCGTTTGATTTCTGAGCGCACGAGCGTGCACAACCGCTAAGAAGGAGGCGTTTATTTAGGCGCAACCGAAGGCTCCAGTAATCAGTCTACTGTGCCCAAAGTCGCGAAGGGGTTTTTATAGGGGGCATCATCATTTTTACATGAAACTGGCGCAGTTTTTGCCATGATGAGGCACTCAGTGGTTGAGTAACAAAATAATCGCTTGCCACCTTGTGTTAACGCTGCTGCCTCATTTTTAAAAGTAATAAATAATACTAGATTTACGTTAGAAAAAACCTTCCCTCTATGAACACAAACGAACGGTGGTGAAGAGTCTCTAGTGACAACATAATTCAGGTGACTTCGTTACTGATGAGCTGATACTATTTCGCTCATTATTTAACCCTAACTTGCTCTCGAATATCTCCCCATCGGTGAAAGACTGTTGCGCGCATAATGAAAATGGTAACCTGATCCGGGGTTTTTCTTTTTGCTTTGTTCTATGTCAACTGCACTTGAGAACGTGCGCTTGAGAGAAGAAGGGAAAGACGGTACACAATGTCCTTGTTTACCCTTTTTGCCAAGCCGTTACATTTTAATGAATGCGTGCGGTATGTGGACCCTTTGAAATGGGCTGCAAAACGCAACTCTCCTCGTCGTTATTATTATTATCATCTGGAAAAAGAAAATGAAACCAACCAACCCTCTAATACGCTTCTCGAGCCTTCGAGTCAACTCAGTAGCTTCGGCAGCAGCACGCAAACAAACAACGGAGCGAACCTTTTGAAGCATTGTAAATTTTATTAACACGTTCTAGTCGGCGGTAAGATCGCGAGGGTAAGAAAGAAAAAAAAACAGTCATAAACTTGTGTGCGATTGTTGTTCTTTAATCAAAAAACCACCGAAAATCCGTCGACCGTGCAGTCGCGCACACTCTCGCTCTCTTAAGCACGCCGCGAGTGGTACGGTTTCAATTTCACACCCCTTTTTGCTGGTGGTGGTGGTGTTGGCAACGCGAAAGGGCACGGGTAGGGGCCAGATTTAAAATTATGTCCCAAGCAAATCCTTCCCTATTTTACAGGAACGGTAGATGAATGTGCACACTGATTCGTTCGCGCTCTGATGCAGGAGGGAAAAAAACAGATGAAGCTCATTCGTGAACCACGACTGCATGGGTAGGGGTTGAGAAGAAAATAAAAACCTCTCCTCACTGGAGTTTTTTTGTTTCACTTTTATTTTTATTCGCTGCCGCATTGCTGGTCTATGTCGATCGTATAAGAAAAGAATACCTTCATCACAGGAAACGGGCCTAGGATCATAAATTCGTTCCAAAAGGGATAAACACATCGGTCAAGCAAGCTGTGTGTGTGTGTACGGTCCAAAAAATCACGACAATGGCGTTAAGTAGTCAAATTGCACGACGGCGACTCCTATCCCAAAAATACATCGCGTCCGCTATCAAACGCCGGGCGTCAATGTGCTACAGAACACGAAAGCAGGATCTTTGGTTCCGAGAAAAGGCTGAAATAAAAATCTTCATTCTGTGTGCGTGTGTGTGTGTGTCACACACAATAAAACAAAACAACAGTGGCACAATGCGCGAAGTAAGGAATCCTCCAGCCGGAGTGGAGGACATCCACATCATCACCCTGCCAGCCAAATCTTGATCAAAGCAGGGAAAACAGAATTCTGCTCTATATATAAATAAGGATCTAGGCGTACAGTGGCCGGAGCGGTCCTACGCCCAACGTCCTTTCGTGCTATCCGTACAGTGAAGTAGTGAAAAAATAAATAAAATCCAAAAGGGTTTTAGACCGGTACCCATTCCTAGCCATGCGAGGCCGTGCATAAAATTCGTCCCTACCGAACGTTCACTTTGCTCCGTGGAAGTCAAGCCGACCGACTTCAGCCTAGCCTTCTCGACACATAAACACGTTTATGTGTTCCTTTACCGAGGATAACCTTCCACATGTGCACACACACACACACACACACACACACACACCCAAACAAGGACGAAAGGACCAAAGGCGAGAACCAACCGGCACTTGTGTGTGTCGTCGCTCTCTCTTCCACTCCGGTTTTTGGTATGGTAAAGCACTGCAGCACCCCGAAACCGTGCGAGATGGGAAATAAAAAGGGGTTTTTGAAATTTTATGCTTTCCCATTGAATTAAAATGAAAATAATACGACAATATTTCTGCTGCTTTGTTTTCCTGTGGGTGCGGTGCGGTGGTGGGCAGATGGATCAGTGGCTGACAAGAAGCTGCCATATACGCTTTTAGTGACGAGGTTTTATCGTTCGGAAACTAACTGTGTGCATCGTGGCGCTGTGCGCGTTCTGTGCGCTCCCTTGTTCCCTCCTCCCCTCCGGGGTTGATTGGTGTTGGTGTTGAGATTTTAAGCGCAATCAGGATAATCGTTGAGATTGATACAATGGCGACTCTTTGGTGTGGTTCTTGCTGGCTCAAAAAAAAGTCGATTAGTCATGCTTGGGTATTCATTTTAAGCGCGCTGTGGAAGTGCTGTTGGTTTTACGTAAAATAAGCACTTGCGCGCCTTTTAGTTAGCAGCCCCGCGCGTGGCGCCCATGGTTTGAGTAACAGCTTCCGGTGAAGTAATGGATTTTCCAGGATTGTTCGTTTCTTCTGGTACGCGTGATGATGGAGCCGAGCGTAACAGAGAAACAATAGTCCGTTCTTTTTTAACGGGCCCGTTTTGCGAATAACAAGAGACCATGCTGCCAGCATCAGCAGTCGAGAAATGCGCAGTGGCGTCGTGTTCGGTAGGCAAAATCCAACCCCGCGTTTATGCGCTGTTGTACCCTTTTCAGGTTTCACCGAAAGCAGTAGCGCCGTGGCCACGGGTAACGTCATTACCGAACAATATATCAATATCAAATATGCATTAATAAACGGAGTACGCATTTTGCTCGATTCATATTTCATGATTATTCTCCACTTTATTCCACCTCCTGGCATAGGATGGTGGTGTGCTATGCTCCAGAGCAGGAAAGAACGCGTCATCCAGAAGCTGGCAACCTCCGCACGGAACGGTGGATGAGTGACGTGCGCGGTCGGATTCAGTGAAAGATGATGAATCTTACGACATCGGGATTCATCATCATCCCATCGAGTTGTGCACTCTTCTGCTCGATGGGCTGAGGACGGTGGGGTTTTGTCTCAAACGCACTGCCTCAATGCCATTATGCGCAAAAGCAACCGATGCGAATGGGAAACTTAAATCAAGGTCCACGAGACGATACGATCGGTCCTAGGTCCTGCGAACCGGAATCGGTTCGGAGGGGAAAAATTATACACACGAGACGCGACCCCCTGGCCGAGTGATGAGCGATGACCTCGTCGTCTTTTGCCGTGTGCAAATATCGAGATGAAAACTGTTTGCATTGCCGTTACGGTGCCGCCTGAGGAAGAGAACGCCACGGCTTAAAAGGTCGAACGCACCTCGATCGACCCTCGGCTATGGATCGCGCCTTGTGTATCGGCGTAGCGATAGACAAAGTCACGAGCATAAAGTTAATATCTAAACCTTCCCACCCCAAACCGTAACGATGTCGATGCCGATGATCATGCTGATGATGATGATGAGTTGTGGCTCAGACCAGAGCCAAGTTGCTTCTCGTTTGTTCGTTTAATCGATCGGAAGAAACAGACCACCGTGACAACACATCGCGTCTTCCTTCCGACCACGGTTTAATAACTGCTGCTTCTACCGCCATTTCCCTCCTGCTGGGGAGGAGCTAGCTGCTCATTTGTAATGATTTTCCCCCACACACTACCACTCCCGTCTCCGGGCTTCCTGGGTTGTGTAAAATCTCGCGTTTGTGGCGCAATGCGTATGCAGTCTTTATGACGACGACGATGATGATGGGTGCTGCTGCTGATTTCTGATCCTGAATACACATCGATTTGTTGTGTGTTTTGCGGTGAGAGCGAATGAGACAAACCTGGGGGCTTTTCCTCCCCCCCCCCCGGAACCGGGACCCAACCGGCGGCAACAACCGGCTTTGATTAATGGCTTGACGATGATGATCGGAAGCGAAAGAGAAAGAGCGCGTCTCTGCTAGCGTGGATGGTTTTGCCAGCACTGGTAGGGTGGTGGTGGTGGTGGGATAAAGCACCGATAAACTCCTCCTTTCCCGCTCGTTAGTAAGACTCCACGCGGTATAATTGCAACAACTTGCGGCGAAACAAAAAAGACTACAAACACAAATCCGACATAACCCCCAGCTCTAGCTTTCTAGAGCGCCCTGTTTAGGTCTTCTAGCGCGGCCGTATCTAATTGTCCACAACGGTGTGCCACACGAGTCGTGCACGATTTGTTTCGTTTGACGTTCGGAATGTCAAAATTGTCGGCCCTTAAGCTGGCCGGGGCAACACTGCCCGGCGTGTGCGCAACGCATCTATAATGTGCAATTATTTATTGGTGCACGTTGGCTGCGTGCAGTGAGATATGCAATCACTGCGGTTGCACTTCTCTCGCTCTCTACCAGCGGTTCGCTGTGATTTGTGTGACTGACTGTAGAAGAAGGATTAGAGAGCTCACAACACACATGTCAAGATTGGACGAGATTCGTTCGAAATGGAACCTGTCAGTCCTCTTCGCAAGCCCAGCAACCGGCTGCTACTGCGGTGCCAGTGCCATGAATAATCCATCCATCTAAGATGGATTACGGTCCGAGGCTCTCGTCTCGTCGCTGCCCTCGCCCAATCATTCCATTTCTACCGGAATCGGTCGCCAGATCGACGCGACATGTTTACCTTTTCAATTACCGTATCCCGGGACGATGGCGTCCGTTGCCAACGGTTCGGCTGCCCGCCCGGTCCACACTTTACAAGATTTATTTGAACTGCAATCCGTTTGAAGTTGGCTGACCGCCACATCGCCGCATTCCCGGACCCCGCCCCGCCGACCCCAATCACACGTGTCCCCGGGTGAGAGGTTTTACCACGTTAACCCCTCTTAATGCTCTCACTTCCTCTTTTGCACCCGGCGTCCACCAAATGGACGGTGGTCCACGCGGCTAGAACTGAACCCGCTGCGAATACCCCAGAGCACCTGGATTACACAACAAACACATGGCGTGGAAAAGGTGTGCAACATAAAAACCACCATCGAATAGATATGCCACAACGTTTAAAGCGAACGATGCGAGCAACGAAAAAAAAAAAACGCACCACCATGTGCGCAAACAGTTCGCGCACAAACAAACAGTCTTCATGCATGTGTGTGTGTGTGTGTGTTGGTTTGTGTGCCTAGCATGGTGCTTGCTATTGCTACTGCTTATGGAAGATAAAATTTAAACAAGAAAAAAAAATACACAACCACACACTCACACACACAAACGGTGCGTCTCCTTTCGTTTGCGCGCTTTTTCGCACATGCACCTTATTTGCATATTCAATTATTTAAATGAACCAATACTTTACGATTTCATAAATCTTGCCACCTATCGTAGCATCCAAAAAGGGGGGGGGGGGGGGTGTGTTGGGGAAAGTTTAACGGTTCTCGATTTCGGAATCGCGCCCGCCGCCGGCACGATGCTGCAATTCAATTCAACCGCATATCGTTGGAGTGTAGGAAAACACGGCTGCTGCTGCATAATGCTGAAGCTGATGCTGCTACTTGTTTGCAGCACGTCTGTACTACATACATTCCGGGGATCGAGAGAGGTACAATTACACACGCACACACACACACACACACACACAAACATAGACAAAGTGCTCTCTCTTTTGGTGTTCGTGAGCAGTGCAAATTTAATGAAATCTTTTTTTACATGTTTATTAATCGAATTAAGATACTTGAGATATTTCAATTAGAACCCTCTATTCGCGTGTGCACCTTACCGCATTGGAGTGCCCATGTTGTTTCATGTTGTACGTCTAACGTCTTTCTAACCTGCACAATCCCACCCTCTAGTCCATGGCTCAGCAAGAAGTCATGGTTCTCGGTTTTCGCCGTTGGTCGCCGTGCAGTTCGCGAAAGGAAGCATGGGAAACTGATCGCTATGAATATTCATGACGTGTGATGTGTTTGTGTTGCGTTCGTTGTGCACACTATCCCCATGCCATCTATCGGTGGGCAGGACACGATGGCACTGCACCCTGCACCGGTCTTGGGTGACGTTTGGGTACGTGAGTCACCATCAATTCCATTCCGTTGCTCATTAAATCACCGCTTTCTCCCGGCTTCCTCTGCCGTGGACACCAGCCAGAGACCTAATTTTGCTTGCGAGAAGGCAGCTAAAAGCGGCTCCCCGTCTCCATCTCCAACTGTCAGTCGGGGTGGTACGTTCGCGCTAGGGGAAACAATTGAAGTTGACAATAGTTGGATCCTCGCCGCGCACCCGCTCACCAGAAAATAGCTCCCATTCACCGACACCTTGTTCAACTCGTAACACACGCAATCACCGCGAAACGTCGTACATCACTCGCGTGTGCAGGGCGCTGCTGGTGAAAAGGAAAACGATCTACTTCCGGGGATGCCATGATGGGTGGTGTTTTGTAAAGCGCGAATAACAAACGTGGGGTGGGGGTGGTGGTTGTGGGGAGGTGGGCGGATTTTCCCAACCACTACAGACCACAACTTCCGCGCGATGTTGTGTGTGTACGCTTTTTTTGTACCTTCTATTGCTCGACTAGTGGAGATGGCACGTTGCACGTTCCTTTCGTCCTGTGACGGGTTTAGCTGAAAAGTTGGCAAACACCACAATAGCGACCGTGCTCTTCTCCCCCCACCGGCTTGAGGTTTGGGGTGTTGATGTGTTTGCAAGCATAAATCTTTGTGGCACATTGTAATAACAGAAATCGCATGCATGCAGTAGTTGGTGCGAATTCGCGTTTGCGATGTGATGAATTATGATAATTGACTGCGCGGCTGGTGGGATGAAACGTCACGCGATGTTTGATTTACAAATAAACTGTTCATTTTCTGATCAGTTTTTGTAGTTTTCTAGACATGTAGATTTAATATAATCATAAATGTGTGAACCTTTTGAACGGATTTTCACATTATACACGATCAAAATACATTTACCACGCAGCGTATTTTGCCTTCGGCTGTGAGACGGTGTAAATAAAAAAAAATGTATTTATCGCCCGTTAATGCCTTCCCCAGACAGTAGGCATGCCAAGTGTGCGGCACAAGCGAAACCGTGGATTAAACCGCCATAAAAAGGCGGATCAGAATGGGTTTTTGCGTGTTGCTGTTTCACTGTGTTTACCCAGACGGCACACAAAAGTCGACCAAACGAAAGCGAGCGTAAATTCGTGCGGTTTTGCAGCGTTTGTATATCTTTTAAATAAACAACACGCAAAAGAGATCCCAGGGTTCCGAAATGCATCGGAGTCGCGGAGGAGGGGAATGAAATGTCAAATTTCACCACCGCGCTGCTTTGCCTGCCCGCCCGTTGAAAGACAGGGCAGTATAAATATTGTTTCTAATTGATTTTGCATTCCACCCCGGTTGGCAATGGACACGCTGCACTTTCACTTAAATGATGAGTCGAAATGCGTATCCAAACTACGGTTCGTGAGTGTGACCATCAATCAATGTTCCAGCAGGGCCCAGGGGACAGGCAGGACCGCTCATGATGATCCTCCGTTTCTGCGGAACAAATGATCGTTACGCAGCGAACAGCAGCACAGAACGATGTTTTCTTTAGCCGTTTCGCTTCGGTCTAGACACAAACAAACACCGGAAGTCTGGACAAACGCACCCGAAGAAGCAGTGAAAAAAAAAGTCCGGCAAAATGGCACATGATTTACTCGCAAACAAATAAACAAAACGGGACGACGAGGTTCGGTTCTAAAACTCCGCACTTTTACTCTAGTGCGCGCACCCTATGTGTGTGCCGCATTGTCTTTAGGAGGATGATTTATGTTCGGATGCCTCCGGCTTTTCCGCTGCTTCAAGGAAGGACCTCTGGTGAAGAGAAGGTCCTTGAAGAGTACGGTAGCTGGTGCTTCCTCCGCTGCTAAGGCCTGTCATCATGATGGTGCGCCCGATAATTGGTCGCTTTCACGTTCCCCGGCACCATTTTCCTCGAATTTCACTCGAGTTTTTCTCACACCCATACTTTCTCTCTCTGTTGTATTGTGTCTCACGCCGGTTTTGTGTCGGTTTTGTCTACTTTCAATCAACGCTTCACGGAGGAGGGATTGGATCCTTTTCCGTCGCTTGTGCGGAAAACGGGAAAGGAACGGTTGACAATTAATCTCGAATGACTGCCGAAAAACTATCTGCGCGTTGCTGATGACAGAAGGAGGAATCGTTTATGCAGGCCATGTGGCGTGTGTTTGTGTTCGGCGGGTGCTGTGTGAAGCCTCTTTTCCGCTTGAAGAAGGACGAGAACCCATCCTCTATTTCAAGTGCATGTTTTCGGTACAATTCTGGTAAGGATCCCTCGCACAGCACCACACGTTTTGCTGTTTATTAATTTTGAACGCGTTTCCCGCCGGTGAAAGTGGATGTTTTCGTTTTCGTTGTCGCTTTTTTATGGAATTTTTGTCACGTCCTGCTTTTTTCTCTCTCCCCGCGTGAGAAGCCGGCTTTGGTGATGAATCTTCCCGCTGTCGTCTTAAAACCGTGAGTAAAAAATACGAACATGGAGAATCCGGTGCTTCACCAGCAGACCCAGACCATGATTGAGGAAAAGGCAATAATAGTAACAGCGGAGGCGGGCGGGGAGACGACTTCCCCTTGTCTTGCGGGTTCAATTTTATTAATATTCCTGAACCGACTGTCACCCAATTTAATAACGATCCACCGTCATCATTCCACGGTGACCGCAGTCACCCATTCTCGGGAAGCAAAGGAACGGAACGTAACATCCATGGGTGGGTCGGAAGGTCGTAACGCTTTCGGATGGAAACCGATAAGAGATAAGACACGAAGCTGTCACTCGACGGTTACGGTTAAGATGCTTCCCGGTGGGGTAAGACAAGAAATGGACACGGTTGTTGCTGCTGTCACAAATTCCTCACTGTCAATGAGCGAAAACAGCGCAACGTTTTCAGATGGTTCAAACTTTCGCCACTCAACACACTTGCTCTCGGTGGGTGTGAGATATGCACAAAGAAAAATCAAACCTCCCAGCACCCAGCTGCCAGACGTGTTCTGTTGCTTTATTGACATTAGGGAGGCGTTGGGTGGGTGGCATGTCTGTCATTTTTGCTCTAGTCCACCAGTGATATGCCCTCAGCATAGCCCACTGACACAAATTGTAAACACATAAACGTGACCGCCTGCGTTGGAGGTGGTTTAATTAATACTTTATTATGTTCTGCTTGTCTTGTGCCGCAGAGCGATTCTTATTGAAAATAAAATGCTATTGGGTCCGTCCAGATCCGCTGTTGCTATCTACTTGCGCGGTTCGCGTTCGTTGAAAGTAAGTGACGAAAATGTGTCCTCGTCCTGCACGTTTTTTTCCCACCGAACCCATTGAAACCCTTACGTTGTAGCAACATTTACTTTTCCTCAGTGGTGTCACCGTTTTTTCTCCGAAGCCACAATAAAAAAGTGACATTCTTTTAAATTCGCCGCTCCCTCGCTCGCGGGACTCTCCGTTTTCCGTTCGTTCCTCTCAGTAGTACACACAGCACAAATACGCGAATAATAGCCATTCTTGGATCGTTTTTTCGCCCATTCTTGTGTGTCGCGTGGTCGAGGTTGCGAGATCGTGTTGCTGCGGACGGAGAGAAAATGGATTTTCGTATCCAACGACAACTTGAACAGAAACGGCGAAACGGCAGCGCGCTTGAAGAGGGTGGAAGGAAAAGTGTAGTATGTATCCATTTTCCGGCTTTTCATGGGACCTTCGACGGGGCGGGGACGGAAGGGGTCATCCAAAATGGGGCCTTTTCTTTCCAGCCAGGACTTCCTGCGGGACAAAAGTTTCCCCTTTTCGTTTCCCTCCCCGGTCGAACTCCGGTGGGAGGTGGGTGATAGGGGTGGTGGTGGCCTAATTTATGATGCTGTAAGGATTTCAGCGTTATTTCCGGCCAATGCGGGCGGCGCACTTGCCCTCTCTATTACCCTCTGTCCAGCGGGAAATTTGTAGGAAACTTTGCCCCACAGCAGCCTCCCTTTGCTTTTTTTGCTCATTGTGTGATTTTTGCTTTCACCACATCAACCGGAAAATTGTGCCCGCCTTCGACGCTAGGTTTTCAAACCCATCTCCTGCCCATCGGATCCTGGATCTCATGGGAAAGTTTACACAATCGGACCACCGCCGGTCGAATGGGTTAGATGGAGTGGAACGCGAACGGAAACAAGTGTGCACACAGCAGTTTCTGTGTGTGTTGTCACCGTTTTGCCGTGCCGAGTTTTCCGCAATGGCCATCAGTAATTAAAACTGATCCCAATGTTTCTTGGTTCTTCGGGAGGTTTACCCCTCGGACACGGAACGCTGAATAACATGAGCTTTTTTGTAAGAGATTTTTTTACCCCTAGGATCAGCTGTGTGAGCGTGTCTTCTTGGTTAGCTAGTTAATTTTCAACACTTTTTGTGTGCATTCTAGTCACAAAAGATCTTGCTCTGGTTGCAATGAGAGACTTCTGCACCATGTTGCACCAATTGTCAGCCAAAGTGAGAACAGTGGCAGTTTTTTTTTATGCTGCTTTTCTTCCATAATTGCCGACATATGTGCATTTGGGTTGGATATTGCTGGCGTTATGTGCCAAATGTGACACTTTTATTTCTGTAGCCACACTGCACAACTCACGTGTGTAGCGAGACGCAGAAGGAGAATTTATGACAAGCGGTTGCGCTTCAACGCGCTCAGACGCGAGCTCTTATGTGTGTGTGTTGAACTTGCCGTAGCTTATCCCGGGGTGGCGCCTCGCGATGCATCAAGGATTATCTCTTGCACATAAGGGATCACATCACGACTCATTGGCTGTGGAGTTAAATGTGATGGAAAATCGTGTGTGTATGTGGACGTTGTCTTTCGTCTCTCCATTTTCTACACCTGTCTTTCCGTCTGTCCGTATGTCTGTCCGGGGCGGTTGGAAAGCGGTTCCAAAAACGCAGTAACTCATCAAAATTCTACCAGCAGCTCTTCCCCCCGCGCTCCTCCATTGTGCGCTGCGGTGATGAAGATTTATCAACTCCCGAACTCCCGAACTGTTGGGCTCCGGGTGGATTTCCTCACACTTTGCGCGCTCCTCTCCTCCCGGTGATTTGTTCGCTGTTCACGATTTGTTGTTGTTTGCTGCCGGTCGGTCCTGGAGGAACGCGTTCTTCTTCGTCGTAGTCGCTCGAAGCGAAGATAACAAGATAAATTACGCACCGAGAATCCAGCGGCGAAACGATCGTGCCGCCGTTTCCGTGAGCCCAGCACTCCAGCGTCGTCCGTCTTTTCGGTCAATTAAACATAATAGCCATTTTCGGCGGTAGCACTTTTGTTGCGCGCAAAGTTAGCAGCGTTTCGGCGGAGGTGATTTCGGTCGCAGTGTTTCTCGTTTCGATTTCTTGCCATTTGTTTGTAGTTTGTAAAAAAGCAACGGAAAGCTTCAAGCTGTTCCTTTTTCATGTTTTACCACTTTCGTCAGAGTGTGTTGTTTTCCTTTTTTAGTCTCGCCACATTGTTCATGTTTTCTCACATGAATTTGCAAACTCCACACGGGACGGCGCGGGATGATTTCATCTATATTTTATCGGGCTGTTTCCACCTTTCTCACCGGTGTAGCCGACGACATTTCTCACAACCGACGGGGCGCAGCTTTTGCTTGAAAAAAAAAGAATGGACATGTTCCTAATATCCGTACGATGATAAAAAAAAACGAATTTTCCCTGTTCCACAGAGCGATCGATATCAGTGAAGGCGAATTTGGGTGCATCTCGAGCTGGCGGCTCTTTTGGTATGCCTTCTGGAACATAATTTTATTACACATTTGCTAATAATACCCGCCGGAGGAGAAGGGTGAGACATCCCTCCGTCTGTCCATCGGAAGTGGGTTCGCGATAAGCGCAAAAGACATTTACATAATTTCCAGCCATCGACGTGTTGTTCCTCCGATCAAACTGTCGAAGCAGCGTTCTTATTTTGGACGTTCTTCCATAAATTTCCAGGACCCCGAGAATGCCCTTCCGTTTTGGAGCGGGGGTCGTCGTGTATGTTTGCGTGTGTGTGTGTGTGTGTGTGTGTGTGTGTGTGTGCGTGGTAATCATCGTTACCAATCTCTCTATGGCGAGAAGAAAACATCACATAATGATCATCCAATGCATACGCGATCGCCCGTTTCGGTCGGCCGAGGGAAGGCTGCCGGTTTCCAGAGGGCGCTGATGTTGCTGCGGGCGATGATATATTCACTCTCTCCCCGATCGTCGTCGTCGTGCGCTCTGCCGGCTTCCCGGCCGGGGCACGCAACCAACTCCATTTTTAGGCGCGGGCACAGGCACAGCCGGGCAAGCTTTAGTTGGGTGGTGTGCCGTCGTCCTCTCAGGGAAACAGGGACCATAATTTATGGGCCGAAGGTATATCTCGCCGCGCTTATCTCATGGCGTTGTGATTAATTTATGAATCTATCGATGTAATAAACCTTTTTTTTTTTCAAACCCTCGTCCCTGGATCCCTGTTCTAGTGTTAGTGGGCTTGTGCTTGGAGTTCGTGCAATGTCCCAACGGAGAGGTATTTAAATAGCCGCAGCTTCAAAAGGTGGCGGCGGGGACCTTTTCCAATGTATTAGTTTTAGTTTGGGATTTAAAACGAATTTGGATGGTGATTGCTTTTCGGTTGAGTTTGTAACACTGTGTTAGTAAAAAGTAATTACACAATTTGCATTATTTTTTGACGTCATTTTTTCAACAAAACGCTGTGCCAAATTTCAAATCCTGATTGCGGATTGTCTTGTTTGCAACAAACACGCCGAACGGATGATTTTAATCGCAGCTAATATATTGCGTTTACCATTTTGGGAGGGTTGATAGAATACCGCTCTACGATAATTTGCATCCAAAGTCTGCGGTTTAAAGGGGGACGCTTGGTTGTAAAGTCGTCATCGCTCACCACCAGCTTATGTGTTGTGTTGCCCATGAGTTTATTATTTCGCTTCCCGAGACTGCAGAGCTCACATATTCTTCCCCCAGGAGGACGGGATAGGAAATAGAATGTTGATTAAGAAGACCAAAGCGGAGGGAAACGATGTGTATACACACTACTCCCAAAACCCTCTCCCAACATGAAAACCATTTAATGAAGATAAACCCGTTCATGCCACGGTACGCGTGCGTCTTCTGGCTCGTAGTTGCTCGCACCGAAACGGCTCGGAAGGAACAAACGAGAGCACATACAAGGCGACGAGAGGCGATAAAAGTGGCGATGTGGTTTTGCTGTGCCACTACCACTTGTGCGCTCGCCTAGCTGTCCTATTCAGAAGGGGCCACGCCACCGGTCGACGTCTCTGCATAACAAACTCCGACTGCGTTGAATCGTATTTCGGTGGAAAAGCGGATTCGGCTTCGGATGGTTGTAATGCGAAGAAAGAAACGGCCCCAGAGGAAGGATCGAAACTTTCGACACGCAAATGCAGATGACAGCTGCTGTCAGTGCGTGCGCGCCTCCGTACACTCTGTCCGTGTCTGTGTATCTGCTTCCTTGTTCCCCTTTCTGCTTGGGGTGAATGAGGAAATGCATTAAAAGCCACATCGCACTCGACCGGAGCAGCATCTTGCAGCATGCAAATTAAATCCCGCTTACGTATAATTAGAAAATCTCGGGCACTATTTCCAACCGAAACCACTGGAACCTTCTCCTCCTCCTGCTGCTCTTTCCAGCAGCCCCCAAGCGTATCGATGCGATATTTCGGTCCCAAGGATGCGTAAAAATGTTAACTTTTCCCTACTTTTGCGCCAAGTCATCCCTTTCAATTTACACGTTTACCGCTTTTCTTTTACCGTTTCGAACTGGAGCTCCGGAACTGACGCCCGTGAAACCTGCGAGAAGGGCTAGTGTCCAAGCTGTTACCGCTCCCATGCGCCCACATCAACCCTTATCCGCCCGGGGGTGTTTTTGGGTTTTGGGAAATTAAAACGGAAACTGTAACCGGCAATATCGGGACGGCAGGGCGACACCGGTCGGTTGAACGTGGTTGAATGAGTTTTTCCACCCATGGTTCGCCCTGTCGCGCGCACTGTTGTGACTAATCCACGCCATTTCTAAGCTCCACAGCGAAACTGACCGGTGAAAGGTGATGAAGTGTGTCACCCTCTCGTTCGTCGTCATTCCTCCTCTCTTCTCGACCGGAAACCGGAACTTCCGAATCCCCTTTTGCACCCGGAGCTCTTCGACCGAAAAACCCGCACAATTAAAGCAGATATCCGTGCGGCTTTAAAGGATTAGCGGCGACCGGTCCTGAATGGCTAACCATTGCGGGGCGGGCTATTTATTTTCCCTCGCGCCGTGTCGATGTCCGATACCCGCGAATTCTTTGCCGACCTTTTTTTTTTTTGGGTGGGTTTTTCGGCCACTCCACCCACGCGCGTCCGGTTTTTGACATAAAATAAAATGGATCATCCCGCTTTTTACCGGCCAATTTCACCCAATTTTTCCTTCCTTCACCGGTTTTTTTTCAACGACATCGAAAAGAGAAAAAAAACCCCGAGTGACGTGTGTGGTGGGTGTGTGAGGTTTTTTCTCCATGGTCCTGTTTGGTTAGGGTCGGAAAATGTGGTCCAAAACAGAACAGGGAAGAGCTAGCGAGTGGAGGGATCAAGGTTGATGAGGAAATTTTTGTCCGTAAATTCCATCGCATAGAAGAGAAAGTGAGGTTTTCTGTGTCGTCGCCTTGTCGAGCAGAAGAAGCTCTGCCCAATGCTCCCTAGATGTGGACAAAAAAGCGTGAAAAATCGTATAAGAAATTTCGGATGTCCCCCCGTATATGTATGTGCGCGCTCGGTATGCAGACCGAGACGCGCCTGGTTTGCTGCGGGAAAACTTTCCTGCAAATAGTTGTCATTGATTTCGGGTTTCTTGTCTCGCTCTTTTTTCCATGGCTTCGGTCAACTTCTAAGGTCCCGGGATTTGTACCGGACGTTGTTCACACCCACCCAGGTGGGCCACGCCGGATGCTGGCCGGTGCCGACGATGCTCTCGGTTTAATGCTTACAGCAAACATCGGACCGGAAAGCTACTGCTCCACCGGACGTAACTGAGCCAGAAGGAGAAAATTGACTTTAGTTTAACTTTTTACGGCTGCCCGGAGCTGGTCGCGGGCATGAAGAGGTGGAGTATGTTTTGCAACGGTGTGCACAGCACGGATTCTTGCCCTTCGGATAACATGCTCCCGGGTACCGGGTGAGGGCCGATATATCTAAGTTTTTAAGTTTCTTCGCAAAAGATTCGGCGGTGCATCCCTTTTTGCTGCTGTGTGTTTTGTCGTTGCAAACCGGAAGCATGCGCTCGTCGTCGTCGTCGTCGTCGCCGTCGTTGCCGCCCATGTAAAGCCGTGGGATAGCGAAAGGCGAGAACTTGCACAGAAGGTGGTAAAATTGGGAAAGTTTGTTCCGAGTTTAATAAAAGTCAAGACACCGGGGTCATCACACGTAAAACCCAACGTGATACCATCGGGTTTTGTTGCTGGAAAGCGGAAAACCGTGGAGAAAGAAAGCTTCTTTCCGGCAGAACTTTCCGACTCTTTGACCGGCTCCTTGGGTCGTCGTGCCCGGGAACAGGATTTCCCCGGAGCAGCAGCAAAAAAAAAGCAGCCCGGGCAACACACACACACACACACACACACCACCGGCATCACCGTCGTCAAGCTTGGCCGCCTGTCGCACGGTAGATAAATTAACTTTATTAAATTTCTCCACTACGACGTCCGGTGTCCGGTCCGGGGTGAAGCTGTGTATGTGAGTGCGAATGCCTTTTTGTGCCTTCGTGCTTCACAGCTAACAGTGATAAGATGTCAAGCTAAAGCAGCACGGGAAAATTGCACTATAAATCCTTCACGCGTGGATCCCCCGTGCTGCTGTTGCTTCTGATGCTGCTGCAACAAAACGAGACTTGATGGGACCCGAGGCCCGTTCAACCAGCTCCGATGTGTCGGTGTCACCTCGTGTCTGGTCGTGATGGTGACAGTGGGGAAGAGATTAGAGATGAGAACGATCATCCCAGTGTTGCAATCAGGCCGGTTTCTTTTTTCTCCATTACAAGCGTTTGTGTTCTTTATTTTGATTGAATAAAACGTGAAAAAGTCACAGCCACGTTTTGAGCTACTTTTTTAAAACAGAATTGATTTAATATTCTCGGTTCTCGGGGCACAACTATACTCTGAGCTAAAAAAAACAAAGATCCTAAAGATTACATCATCCGACCCAACCGCTGGTATCACTTCTGCTAATAGGTACACTTGAACGTAAAGGAAGCTTTCTCATATCCAGCCGTTTAACCGGTCGATATAGCAACCAGGGGATGTGAGATGCGTTCGATCCTAATCCTAATCGCTCTCTCTCGCCGAGACGTGTCCTGCTGACATTTGACCCTATACCGATCGGTTCTAATGGATGGTTGACTCTCTTCCTTCCTTCCTTCCTTTGAGACAATGGGTGTCAAGTGTAAGTAATGAGATAAATCAAATATTTACTCGGCCAGCAAGAGCAGGGCAATACGAGTTGGCTCTAGTGGCATCTTGACGCATTCGTTGGAAACTTACACCACCAATTCATTATCAGCCACTTCGCCGTGGAGTGATGTCTTGTGGAGTAAAGGCGATAAAAGTAATACCCGTAGGGAGAATGTACTCGAACGAATCCAGAAACACTCGATTGCAGTATCCAACCCCGTAAACCTCGTGCCCGAGTAGTAATCAATAGGGTTTTAGTGTCCGTTTCAAAACGAATCCCTTAGTAGCACTCCAGAATGTTCATGAAGTGAGCTATATGTGTGCGTATGTAGCTCGTCGTTGCAGATTGTGACTTTATTTCCTTTCGTTAGTGCGTTCTGTGATACTACTGCGCCTCTTCTCGTACAACCATCCATCAAACTCCGGGCTCGCGTACACAGACGCTCGCACATGATGCTATATCTGTCCTCATATCTGTCGCTTCAATCGAAAACGTCTGTATCTGTCCCACCCGGCGCCTGTTCTCTCCCGCACCGTCGCCCCATAACGGTAGTGATATGAATTTGATTTGATGTGAGTTTTTTTTTGTCGATGCCATTTTCTGTCCTGCCATGCTCGTTTCTCCTGTTACTACAGACTTGTCATATTGTGAGTGTTCTTTTTGCTGTCAGCTTTTTTTCCAACCGCGGGCGAACGGTGGCCCATTGAGCCTTACGTTCGATTTCGACAAGGACGCGACACAGAACGCACCGCACGTTGTATATCAAGTCGCTCGGTGTAGTTTGGGAGAAACCAAACCAGCAACAACAACAGCGGAAAGAAAAAAACGCCGTAACAAACTGTCAACCAACAACGCGCGCTTCACGCAAAGGATGCTCTGTCAAGCGTTAAATAAGATGAAGGCTGGTTCGTTAACTTGAACCTTTACCGATCACCAACTGAGGCGGAGCGGGGGGAGGGGAGGAGATTACGTCAACCCTGCGGCTCGCTACGGACGTCAACACCCAGCCAGCGCCTTCCTCGGAACACATTGACTTTTGGGAGGATTTTGAAGGATTATCGTTCTTCTCTCACCGCCTACTGATTTCTCTTTCTTTCGTGTGGGCACACCATCAAAGCGTCCAATCGATATTTTGGCATTTCATACATGGGCGCAAAAATGAATGTCATTTTGAAGACGCGCAGGGCTCCGTGTTCCTTTTTTCGCGCGTTGGAAGTAAGCAAACATGACCTGTGTGTAGCTCTTGCTTGTAGCGAATTGGTAGGGTTCGGTTTTTGCGCTAGTTTGTTCGGTGTGCGGTTTGTGGACCATTTTTAGCGAAACTTATTGTCTAATGGAGCGGAAAAGCGTTTAAACACACTTCGAGCAATGCAGGTCGGCAGGAAGGAGGGGGAGGGTTGCTGCTGTTGAAGTAATGCGACGACTTAAACCATTGCCGCTCGCTTCATGCTTGTGATAATTAGAATGTTAATTAGAAAAGCAACGCACAAACGG
This sequence comes from Anopheles farauti, assembly GCA_000473445.2. Lineage (NCBI taxonomy): Eukaryota > Metazoa > Arthropoda > Insecta > Diptera > Culicidae > Anopheles > Anopheles farauti. Next base: position 420,647 of record KI915048.1, read on the forward strand.
GCTTACAAAGTAAGAAAAGTCCTTCCGCGGCTTCGGCACGCTACAGAAAATGGCTTGAGAAGCCGCCAGCCTTGCCAGGAAGAAGGAAGAGCGTGGCAGAAGAAGGTCCCTGTGGAATATTGCCAATGCGAACCGCCCGGAGGGGTTCGGGAATTTGTGAGTGGAATTAATTTACAGCTCTAATTGCTTCCAATCGCGTTCGGTGCTGAAATCCGACCGATATCTGCTTCCCACATTGGAAGGAGGGGAGGCACGGGCATTGAACGAAATTAAGAAGAGAAAAAAACTTACTTCCATTCAAGCGTTTGCCTGGTGGTTAGTGGTGGCCGTGGTGTGCGACATCGAGTGCATTGGAAATTAATGTTCGCTGCGGTTGACATTTGCTTTAAAGACGCTCTCGTCTGCTGGCAGCGAGAAATTAAATGCAACAATGCGGTGGTGGCCGGGTCGGCAACACTTGTGGTTCCACTTTAAACTCGCGCGACAGCGGGTAAAACCACAGTAGGGTTTCCCACAGTCCCGCGGGACGACCAGCCCGCCAGTGTGTGCACATCCCGTGCACATTAATTAGCTCTGTTCGCCTTCTGGTGTGTGTGTGTGGTGTGTCTTGGAAACGCACCCATTCTCCTTGTGTGGAGCGGAGAAGCAGTAGGCGCGGTTGCAAGGGGCAACCGCACATCGTTCTAAAATAAATAAAAAAAACTACTTTCCAATATTACAACTTCCCCCTTTTCTCTTCGATTCTCGTTTTGCAGACACAAGCGAAAAGTTCAAAACTTCCTGCCATGCAAGACACCCACCCGGGGTCCACCGCATCTGGACGCGACAGGTGTATCGGCGGCCCACTCGGTGACGTACGAGGATCCGGATGTGCATCTCGGCCATCATCCGCTGGTGATGCGGCACCATCACCATCACCATCATCATCACAACATGGAGGTAAGTAGTTTCGCCAAGAGCAGCGACGATTAGACGAAGCGGATCGTGCTGTGATTATTAAACATTCGATTAATGCTAATAAGTGGAGCGTTTCCGCACGACAAAACATGGGAATCTCCGGCACTCTCGCGAGCGAAGAGAGAACGACTCTCGTTGCGTTGTCAAAATTAATTTGCTCCGTCAGATTACATTAAATCATTTTAAATTGGATAATTCCAAGTGACATATTTTTTTTTTTGTACGGCCGACGGAAGGCGCCCGTGCGAAAACATGTTCTTTTCCCCCATCGTCATCTTTTTGTTACAAGTGTTGTGTCAAAATTAAAAAATTCAGCTCACACAACCGTCAACCGGACAGAGAACGCAGGTTGGTTGTGGTTGAATGGTTTTCACGGAAAAAACAGACATTGCGGGGGAAAGGGAAAGGGCGGATGGTGCACCAGTTGTTGCAGTAATCAATTTTTAATTTCCTACCTTTTTACAATCACTTGGCGTGCGGTGGTGTATATCCAGTTTCGCTTTCCCGCCGAAACTCCGCTCGCCGGCTCACTCATCCGGATGCGTTGTCAAAACGTGTCATGTATTCTTTTTGGCTTTTCGGTTTTAATTATGGATGTTATGTGCGGTTGCGCGATCCTCGCCTCAACTCACTCGCAGTCGTTTAGGTGCATGAACGGGTTTCTGAATGTCCAATTTTGATCAATCGATGGCCGGGGCGAGACAGAGAGATAGGGAGGGGGCATACAATCCATCATTTTTGTAAACTGGGGGTGCGAATTGATGCGAGGAATGTTGAACATAGAAACTCATTTTAATAAATTAATGTTCGAAAAGAGTTGGAAAAACGCATAACTGATATTCTAATTAGTGTAAAATATCTCCCGGTTAATAACATCGCTTGCAGCAGAAAAGGAACCACTTTTCCTCACATTTCACTAACCGCTGCTCTGTTTGCGTTCCATTCAATCGTGCGAAATGAATGGCACACGATATGCAGGAAGAAATGCTCGTTTTAGAGGCTCCAGGAGGAAGCATTCTTTCCTGTATTTTATGTGAGCTTGATGCTGTTGTCTGTCACAAATGTCATCAACTCAAAGCCGCGGGAACCGGGATGCCCTGGTTTCAACCAGCCACAACTGCTCGTGTTGGTACAAATCTCTCAAAGAACAAGCAATAGTGCGCTGTTTTTATGTGCCGTTTCGTTTCGACAAACCTCGTTGATATAAAAAAAAAAAAAACGAAGACGAAAACCGCGGCTAAGGACGACGAGGATCAGTGCCTTCACGCGACAGCAAAACAATGCTTCAAGAGCGACCGCGCGCGCGCTTGCGGGGATAAAACTGTCATAATATTACGACAAACGATGTCAAACGCGTTTCAAAAACTGACAATAGTTTTCTTGCCCGCTCCGTGTGTGTGTGGAGGAATTCGCATGACAAAACACATAAGAAATCGTGCCGTTCTTTGAGCGCTCCTCCTGGAGACGAGCATATGAATTCCTTTTGTTGCCTGTATGCGAGTGATTGTGTGGTAAAGGTTAAGGCACAAGCTGCGGAGAAGAAACAACCGTGTGTTGCTTCCTTCCTTGTGAATGTTTTTTTTTTTTTTTCGAAAAAGGATCAATGACAACGAGACACAACCAACACGGAACAGATCATCGGAGGTGGTTTTTTGTGTGTAACTTGAAGAACCACGCTGCACCAAAACTTGATCCCTCTCGATCCGCTTCCCGTCGTGGTCGGTTTCTTCGTCATCCTTCCAAGACGAAGAAAATTTATAATGAAATGCGAGCAACCTGAGCCCAATCACACCACATTACACAATAATAATCGCGACGGTAGAATATGATGGAAACATCAACCCTTAACCATCGGGTCCGCCTCCTCTCTCTCTCTCTCGCGATGGGAGCGAGATCGTGGTAAGAAAAACATCGTATCGTGTTTCACGTTTCAAGCTTTCCGATAAGACGCGTCCACCGAAAACTACCCCATGAGGGAAGCATAGAAATGGGCTGATTTTCCAAAAAAAAAATTCCACACAAAAAGCAGCATGAGCGCGCTCAGGTGTCGCGCGTTTGGTTGGGTCTGGTTTGCGCTAGAACACCCTTCCAGTTGAATTATTCTACGAGTAAGATATCCACCATTCAGGACAGATGGCGCGAGCGCGCGCGCATAGCAGCGACGTTTTGTTTCTCAATAATTTCTGTTTTTCGCCCCATGGAGACGGTCCGGGCCTACTTCGGTGGGTTAATTTATATGTTTCCATTTACATTTCATTAGACTCGCACGGGGGTCGAATCCCGGGTTCCCTGTCGTCCCTTCCTCCTCCCGTGCGCTTGGCCGATCGGCGTTCCTGACCGTTCCTTGGCTTGGCTGGCTTTGGCAGCCTTGGGGAGAAGCACCACAGCGCCTAAGCGAGCGATCGGTACCGTTTCGTTGTGTTGCTGACGCATGGAGCAATCTCATCCTTTTCCCGTGGCACATCACCACCCCCAAAACGGCGTTCCTTAAAATGCCAACGCTAATAACTCTCTTGCAGCGCGTGATTCGTTTTCTGTCCGGTGTGTGTGTGTGTGTGGTGGGGTTTGCTTGACGCCTGTTTTTTTCCATTTTTTACTCGTCGCACTCGGCGGTTCAGGTCAAGCGCAACCTCGGGCCGGTCGGTCGTCGCATCGTGTTAGGGGTGAGTGCGAAGCGAATTATGATTGGCGTGTGATGATCAAATTTCGTGTCTGTGTAATAATGCTGTCAAACATGTTTATTCCACCCCACCCCACCCCGCCCCCTTCATCGTTCCTCGTCCATGGTCGGGTGCGGGACTTGCAGGAACCTGATGCCGCGATCATGCTGGGTTTCTTGGGTGCTGGTGGAACCCAAACCCGACCTAGGTGTGCTTGTACGATATGAGAGGTTTTTGCGGCGTTGCTGCTAATTAACAACCGTATACGCCTCAAAATGTGGCGTCGGATGGAATTTATTGGAATAAAAAGCCGCCGCCTCGTGGCCGTGGCAATCGTTTGGACGATGATGATCGTCGTCCCTCAAACGCTTATCACTCCTAATTATTCTAACTGGCGGCGATTGGAGGGGAATTCCCGTGGATAAACCTTCGCTTCGCCTAAACCACCTAGGCAGGCGAGTAAAATTAGTTGGGAATTGATAACCATAGCGAAAGCGTCGATGACTTGCCGCTCCTTTTTGCATGTGTTTTTTTTTCTTCTTCTTTTCATTAAATAGGTTCTATTTTGGAGAACCCAATGCTCGCGCCAAACAGGATGTGTTTCACAACGGGGAAAACTTTTCACAAACCCCCCTCTGGCTGGCTGCTGCTGCTGCGGGGATGGAAGGAAAATAATAAAAATATTCCCAGTGGGGTGTGCGTGAAACCTTTCAACGTCTTCGCACATCGCTCTCGGTTAAAGGGGGATAGAGCCGGAGATCTTGTTCACACGCCGCCTCCCTCCTCGAACCCGCCAGATGGGAGCGACGCCTGCAAACAAATAATATTTAGTTTCAACCCGAAACCTCAACCTCGTCACCACCGGTCAGCTTTCATTACCGGGGCAGGGTTGGGATAGCTGACTTGCGGTCAGCAGCATCAGCAGCAGTCAGCCGTAGAAGCGGAATGGATCGGGACTCGATCGACGTGTGCGCGTGGTGTGTAACCCCTCTGCTACAAAGGGAGGACGACGCGTTAGAGCGTAAAGATCCGTCGTGGCCCAGCAGCGGCCAGCAGCGTTTTTTTTTTGTTGAGAAGATTCTTGCGAGGAAAGAGGCAAGGGCACGCATTTATAACAACAAAACTCACACGACACAGCGCGCAACACCTTCTCCTTTACTTGTTCCCTGTCCGGTGCTGCGCCGCGCTCTTATGACGAACGACTCTTCAGCTTGCCCGCCCGATCCCGAAGGGACCGGTCGCGCCACGCTATTTGGGTGGTATTTCGTCTCGTTTCTTCCACTCCGCCCGCCCGCTCGGAAAGCAAAAAAAAAACATGCCCCCAAAGCGAGAAGACCACACACACGCACGTCCAGAGTATCATCGACCCCGGTGATCATCGCGTCGCTGGTTGGCGGAGTGTGTCTAGTACCCAACTACCTCTTTCTATCATGCCAATCTGCCAGCTGCGCTGTGGGGTTTAGACAGGCGCTTTCCATTTGTTGATAAAACGGTACGAAAACACTCGCCGTCAAGCAACAACCGAATTCCAAAACATCCTTTACTCAAGATATGATAGAACATTAAAAACAACACAACTTCGCGCCGTGTATTTGTACAGTAATACCTGATACGCCTGTGTGTGGCTGTACCCGTGTGTGTGTGTGTGTGTGTGTGCGCTGTCCAAACAATGTGCCTCGCTCAAGTGATGTTGGAGATCGTGGATGATCATGTTTCACCACCACCGTCTTTATTGTAATCATTTTCGTTTTATTCTTCGCACGAGTGGTGTGCCCTCTTGTCTTGTAATGCTGTGGTGGCACACTTATCATAAGTAATGTGCACACCTCCAAAGACGGGCACCCCGAAAAATACGCGTCCATCATCCCCCCCATCGTCGCACGCCAAGTGGTGTTTGGATGGACGATGATCCATACAATGGGTAGTTTTTGGCAGCAGCAGCAGCAGCAGCAGTAACGGCAGCAGGAAATCGGCTGATACCTGACCGATGTTTTATAAAAAAGGCATAATGATATCCGGAAACGGTTTGAACAATCAACTTGACCGATTCGGCTGGACGGTTAGGGGTGAGGAAGTGAAGGACGTGTGGCTTGAAAGCGGTACAGTGACCGACACAAAAACAATTCACCTGTTGAGTGTTGACCTCTACCGAACGAATGTGATGATTGATAGCAATTTTTGAATTTTCGAATTTGTAGAAACACAATATTATACAGTGCCTTTCACACCCTTTATTAGACGGCTAAACCAATTCCAATATCTGGCACGTTTTCCGTATCTAGTAGAAGCACGTTCGACCTTCCGAAATATGTGCATACAATCGCAAGCAGATGGGAGATGCATAAAAATGCATATATGTATGCATCTGCATTTGTTTTGTTATGGTAACACTCACCTGGGTCGGATGAGCACATCTTCTTGAGCTGATGGGTGCCTTTTTGCTGCCTGCCTGCCTGCCTGCCTCCATGCACAATCCATGGGAAATTCATATGCTAAAATTGAGTCGTGCCTTTTCAAAAAAAAGTAAATACGTACGTGTGGAGAGAGAGCACACCGGATTTAAACCTCGCTAGATTGGATGAAGGCGCACGCGAGTCTGCTGCTGCCTGAGTGTGCGGCAAGTGCATGCATAAGCAAACAGAAGAAGCGCAACGACTGCAAACGTGATAAGTTTACAATTGTCTGTTGGCGCTTTTTTTCACTTCCTCCCCTTGCTTCGCTTCACTTTCCTCGAGGGGCAACCAAACGTCGTGGCCAAAATCAAACACGTTCGCCGGGTTGCTAGTGTTTGTAAGGCGCTTCGAAATGTCAGCCACACAGCAGCCCCCTCAACATCCAGGAGGACGAGAAGAACTATCTTGGATTGTGTTCCATTGAACACCCGGGCGAAGGAAACGTTTGCATTATTCGCCTAAAAGGATACAACAATCTCTCGGACACACAAAGAGAGAGAGAGAGAGCGAAAGGTGCACTTCGGGGAGGAAGAATGCGCTTTCGCATACGAGGGAAAAGTCACTCCCAGTCGCTTCCCTCCAGTTGAAAATGGGAGCAAATTCAGTTACAGTTTCCCATTCCCAGGCACTGGTGTGGATCTCATATTCAACGGTAGCTAGCGTGTCCAGGAATCGGTTTCGCGTCATGCAAACAACGTCCTCTTTCTTCGCGATGTTGTGTGGACAACACACCCTCACTCACACACACACACCCTTATCACTTACACCGAGCGCACAAGGAAAGGGAACGATTCGGTGGACACAAAAGAAAAGGATGTGCTCACGACGTCACTTACATTCGCTCGGAAGCTCGCGGTACGCTGTTTGCTCTCAGTGCTTTTGGCGAATGTCTGCTTACAGAAAACTTACTCAAGTGGTTCGGTTGAGTTTCACACAACCCCACAACCTCCCTTTTCGCACACTCGTTATCGGTTCGATTCGGAACCGAGAAACGATCGTTGGGGTTTTTGTGTGAGAAATCATTGTCCCTTGTCCTTGTTCCACCTCGTGAAGGGCTTTTAAACTTCGTCAAGGGAGGGTGTGCAAACTTTTTAATGCATTTCTGTGCTAGAAATTGCGCTTTATTGCTTCCTTAATGGTGTTTCAAGCACGAAAGGTTTTGTGTGTGTGTTATTTTTTTCTTTACGAAAGAACCATTAATATAGTCGAAAGATCTCGTAAGCTTTCTTTATTTGTTTTATTTCAGAAAGTTCCGTCCCTACCGTCGAACGTACGAACCCAAATTGAGATCCATTCAAAGTGACCACTAAACGATACTTTTTGATTTGTTTGCTAATGGTGTCGTTGTTGAACAATTCAGTGTTGAGCGAAAAATATAACGATTCACATTATATGCTCATTTTTGTAAGCAAACCAAACAAACACATGAATACGCGCGTGAACCAGAAATCTTCTCCTATGTCTCCGATTCGTATTTCCCCTTTTTCCGTCCTGGTTGCTATGATGCACTACATATGATGCGCTCTTTACAGAAGAACGGGGAAGAATACCCAGTGCGTGTGAAAATGTATGAAGTGCGAAAATTTCTATACAACCACCCGGTTTTGTGTTCCCTATCCGAAGAGGCCCTTCTCTTGTTCCGTCTACACCGCGACTTCATTGTGTGTGCCGCGGAAAAGGTACTTGTAAGGATTCGCGTGCGATTTTATCGGCCAGCTCCGCGTGCTTTTGTTGTTTTTCAAGTTGTATGGTGTGAATAAGAGGCCGTACTTAAGTGAAGTGTGTGTCCGCTTTTGTGTCTCCATATCAGGCTGTAACTAATATACACTCTCTTTTCTTCTCTCTCTCTCTCTCTCTCTCGCTCTCTCTGCGTTCGTCTCTTTCACAGCTGCACGCGAAACAGATCCATTATCCGAGCGGATATCCGATGCCGCGGTCACCGCCACTATTCATCTGCTCCTCACCCGGTCCGGATCCGTACCGATCGCACGACAACGTGTACGAGGAGCTGGAGCATGGGCCGGGGCGGGACACCGACTCGGAGCCGCCCATCCAGTCCGACGATGATTTCGCCGAGGACGAACTCAGCTTACCGGGCGATCGGTCCTTCCACAAATCACCGTCGGACGGTGGCACGACGGTGGCCACGATCTATCACGATCGAAGTAACGGTGGCAGCAGCAACAGTGCCGCCACGACAGCGTCCGGCTCGACCGTACCCGTCACGGATGCGGTGACCGGGCCGGGTTCCGCCTGTGGAAGCGCCGTACCGCCGTACCTCGAGCGAAATCGCACCGAGCGCAACTCGCTCCTCTCGTCCTCGTCCTCGTCCGGCAACGACAATAGTCATCCGTTGCACCATCACAGCAACGGCAACAACAACAATAACAACCACAGCAGCACCACCGGCAGCAGTAGTCATCGGGTCGGAAACAACAACTGCGCCACAGCAGGAGGAGGAGGAGCAGCAGCAGCAGCAGGTGGTGGTGGTGGTGGTGGAAGCGGCGGAGGAGCGTCGGGAAATAGTCAGAATAATAACGGTAGCAACAGTAGTAGCAGTAGTGCCAGCAACAGCAACCGCAACTCCAACTCCAGCACGGATTGTGGGAACAATAACAATAACAACAATAATAACAACAACAACGCCGGTGGAAGTAGCGTGCCCAACAATGGCAATGGCGGTAGCAGTAGTAGTAATAGTGCCACTTGCAATGGTAACACCACCGGCGGCGTGATGGTGCCATCTTCCGGTGGTGGGATGGGACTGTTCCGTACGCGAAAGCACCATCCGGCCACGTTGGGTGGATCGGGTCGAAGGACGGGGAACAACTGCATCGTCGCCGGTACCGCTGGTGGAGGACCACTGGGCGGTGGAGATCCGATGCTGCTGCCTCCGATGTACGATGACCGAGGCATGATGACGTTACCACCGCCGGCCTACAACCATCACCACCATCACCCGCACCATCACCATCACGGTGGTCACGGGCATCATTTGAATAGTGTGAACAACAACGCGACGAGCGGTGGCCGATCGAACTACTACAGCACGATCGATGACACGACGACAACGGCGATGGTGGACGTGCTAGATCCGGTCGAGCGACGGAACCGCATCAACGCCCAACTGTCCGCTTCCAACGGTGGTCCTATCGTCGGGGGTGTTTCTACCATCTTCCGGAACGGTGCGCACCGACCGCCCCCGGTTCTACCCACCGGTGGTGGACGATCGCGAACGAATCCACGATCATCCGATCGGCGGAATGGTGCACGGGGTGGCAATCAACAGCAGCAGCAGCAGCAACAATTGGCTGTGATATCAACCCCACAGCAGGATCCATCGCAGTACATCTACCACGAGCCCGTCTTCCACGAGGGCCTCATCTACGATGGGTGCCTGTCGCATACGTACAGCGATCGGAGTGGTGGTAGCGGTAGTACCGGCACCGGCAGTACCGGTGGTGTCGCCTACCATCCCTACATCCTGCCCCAGTTCACCACGTTCCGGAATGGGGGGGCCCCGGGTGGGCCAGGGTCCGTGCCACCGCACCACCTGCACCACAACCCATCCCACTCGATCTACTCGCGCGATTCAAGCTTCGGTTCCGACTCGGGCTACAGTCAGCACACGCAAACGTCCGGCCGAAGCATTGCCGGGTGGAGCCAGCGGCGCCCAACCGCGTCCAGTACCGGATCGGGCGGCAGTGTGCCTGGGGGTGGTGTTCCTTCGAAAGCAACCTCCTCCATCACCGACCAGCAGCAGCCTTCCTCACAAGCACAGCCACCACCACCACCACCACCGACATCGATGACGGTGGACTCTTGAGAGAAAGCCACACTGGCCAACACCGGCGGAGGGCCGCCCTTCATATCCAGTATTGTATACGGAAAGATTCTGCTGTGAGCTTTTTGCTGCGAGCTGAGCCGACACCGAGATAGAGAGAGAGAGAGAGAGGGAAACGACAGTCAAATACAGAGAGCCGACAAGTCAAACTTGTCCCCAAATGAGATGACCCCGTCGTTGTTTTTGGTACGTGCGCGTGCGCGTGTTTGCGGCTGCTGGCAGTGAGTGAAGAGAAGTGGAAAGCGCGTGTAAAGAACGAGAAAAAAAACAACAACCAAGAATGTGATTTTAATTTTAATGCTTAACCTCCTCCCCCCTTCTCTTTTAATGCGGTCCGAGGAGTGTGTTTAGTTATGAGTTGTAAGCATAGTGTGTATAATAATCAGCTCTAGGGCTAGGGAAGAAAGCAGAGACTGTCCTCACACTTCGGTTAGAGAAAAGAGATTTAAAAAAACACACAATCATTTAATCGATCGAGCTCACTCTCTTCCTCTCTCGCATACTCTGTAGCGGTAAGGAGGAGGTGTGTAGTAGGTAGCTCTCTTTTGTGTGGTGTACAGAGATTTGTAGTGATAGCGCGTAATTAGGGTACTTAAATCGGTAGATCGGAGAGGCGTCGGTTTTGAGAGCTTTCTACATACATATTCAACAAACGAAGCCAACTCTCCCAGCATATAGTGTAAACCGTGACAAACCGACATACACACACACACAACACTCAGACACATACAGAGCACAGTCCACGTATCCTAAAGCTGTTAGTGGGAGGATTATCGAGATTATTGTACATACGTAGGATCGATCCAATTTTAATTCCACTTTGGAGTCAAAAAAAAACGAAACAAAAGCAGAGATCGCGATCGTCCTCTTCTCCTCCCTACCCTGGGTAGCTCCTTCTAGTAGACAAAAATCAAACAATTTGTTCTGCTTCTTCCGTTTCATCGCGAAACGAACATGCCTCGTCGTGAGGATGGGAACTCAAACTCTTGTGGTTGTAATTTGTGCGTAAAATTCGTAACGCAGGCGTTGCGGTGTTTCCCTCCCCTCCCCCCAGCGGTCCCAAGGAGTGTTTTCTTTCCAGCACCCACCCTTTATCTTCTCGCGTTCTGATTCGAAAAGTTGGGTAAAAAGTTTTCAACATGTTATCACGGCTCACTTTCGCCTCACGCCTGGGGGTGTGTTGTGCGTTTTTATCTACACGCTTTTTAGGCGCGTATGTAACGTTTTACGGTACACACTCACTCATTTAAACGTATAATTACACAACCTCATCCGCGCCCCATCTTGGCGGTTCGTTGTGAAGTGCTCGTTTGCGACTGCATCAATGCGCCATTCACACCCGACGAGAGCGGCCCGGAAACAATGAACCACAGTTGGATGGCGTCTACGGAGGTTTCAACATTGCGCAGATGGATGGGAAGCTCTCTTTTTCGTAATGACACATCCGTTTCTGCACTCTTCAAGAAAACTCACGTTTTAAGTGTGTTTCACTTGTTTTTTTTTTCCTCCTTATTTTAAACTCTTCTCTTGCGTGACGAAGCTCCTCCTCATTACAATCGAGTGCTGCGTCTCTATTGGTATGATATGTGCCGTTTTCAGCAACTACTTCGACGCAAACTTGCGAACCGATTTGTTAAGCATAGCCACGCCTTTTTACTTTTTTTATTGTTGCGAAACAAAAGCAAATAAAATTGTGTTTTAAACAATTGTAACATTTGATAAAACATACAACTATATGTTTTGATCACGTTAAGCTTAAAAGAAAGAAGAAAACATGTGAAAAGGGTGTAGGGAAGTAGGAAAGAAAACACTCCACGCACAGCCGGCGGGGGGTGCGCGGGAAACGATCGCGTGTTAATCCTGTAAATGTGCTGCGAGCGCGCCAACATTTGTGAAAATGATAGATGCAAACAAACAAACAAAATCATACACCCTGTAAATACTCTCCCCCCCCCCCCCCCCCTCCCTCGTGTACAGTTGTATTGTTAGTATTGTAGGACGTAATCAACTGGAACTTTGATTGGAGTGGTTCAACAGAAAGTCAAAACCCGAAGATCCGTTCACGCGTTTGGCGTTTCGTTTATAGTTGTTGGGTGTAAAACTTGTACTTTCTTTTCTTTCTATTTCAACAATATAAATGCCGTTTTATGCATTTTCTTCAACTGTTCAACTGTCTTATACGTTTCACGGAATGTTCTGTTTTGTTTCTCTCAATGTGCAACTCTCTTGTACCTGTGTATTGCCGCCACTTCCCTACCACTAGTGATAGAAAGGAGTGTGAATTCGGATAGGAACATAAAAGATCCTCGACTTCCGGACTGGGTAGAAGTTCGTTCCGTAGCGTGCGTTGGCGAAAAACAACAGCATGGATGCAAAAGGTGCGAAAAGAATTAGAAAACTCTAGTGAAAAATAATCCGTTTCAGAAAAGTACACACACACACAAACCAGATACAAGGCAGAGCAAGATTACCATATCATTTTAGAATGTAGCAAACGAATGAATTTGAACATGATAGCAATTGCGAAAGAAGGAGAGAGAGAATAGATAGAGAGAGACGAGTACAGCACCATCTCTCTCACACTGTTCTCGTAGAGCGTTTCCGCGTTTCATCCCGTTTCATCCAAAAGCAATTGAAATAAAAACCAAAAAGTGTAAGTGAAACTACTCTACAAAACCCGGCTCTCGACCACGGACGACGGACCGGTGTGCCGTGCGTGTTTTGTAGTAATTATATCAACCAAATTGAGCGGTGCAGATAGAACTGAGTAACGAAAAAGAAAAACCCTGTGCACACCGTAGTCGGAAAAACGAGTCGGAAAAGACATCTGTAAATAACGAGTAACTTTCCTACATGAAATAGCGAAAACCACGCGGTAGAGATCATAATTACAAGAAGCAAACATTGAAGTAAAACAACAGTCACTCTCCACTTTGTACATATGATAAAGCAACAGCGCTTCTTCGGCGAACGGCGCGGATGGGTCGGGCGAGACGGAAGGACAGCCGGAAAACTGCCGTCACCGAACTCGATCCACACCGAACCCAATCATCTTCCTCCTTACTGTACTCTACCCCTTTTTACACTATCACCACTCCCTCCTCCTCCCAGGTACAATAAGTCCTAACGTAAAACGAAAAACGAATGAAAACGGACGAGGGGAGAACGACGACGGCGGGTGGGAGAAATGCGTCTCAAAGATTACTACAGTGTCCGAACTAAAGCCACACACTCTATTGTGTAGTAGAAGGAAACAAACAACAACTAGTGGAAAAAAGAATTAATAAAATTGACAAAATGCAAATCTTAAACAAACCTCGTCTTTGGCATGTTGGTTATTTTTTGTGGAAATAGGAAAACTCGAAAGAAATCGTTTTTGCTATAAACATGTATCCAGGACGAAACGGATCCGAACGAATGGGTGCAACCGATATTACGCTACGATGTTTTTTAATCGTTTAAACAATATTAAATCAAACCCAATTTCCGTTCGCAAATGTGCATATCTTAACACAGTCCATTTGTTTCACCAGCTCCGCGTTCAACGAACACTCTCACTGTGCCGATAAAAAAAATGTAAATTTCGTTCAACTGAAGTGAATGATGACGGGGGGCTTGTGCTGGGTACAATAAATAATTTAATTGAATTTTGTGTACGCGCAAACATTGTGAGCGTTGATTCAACACGAACGAAAAGAACCCATCCATTTGTTCTGTTACGGTTACCGTTTTCCGATGGTTGTCGAAACGCCTCTATCCTTCCGCGGCAGATCGCAGCATCCATTGGAAAACGCATATTGATCCGATTTTATTCCGCAACGAAGGTGCGGCGGAAGGGCGAGTGCGCCGCCGGTGTAATAAGCGAAACATCGCATAAAAGAATCAATGAACAGGAAGGAATTAATGGTTGAATGAAGGAAGGATGCACGGTGGGGGCGTATATACCGTGCGCTTTATCGAACCGTAAGAATATTATCAATTCAATAACCACCGCCAAACAGCTATTTAATTGATACAGCGTTCGGTTCCCGTGAACGGCAAGGGGCGCGACGGGCGCTTATAGATTATTTCCAAACGGTACGAATTTCGGAAAGCAAGCAACAACGGGAGGAGTCCACGGTTGCATAAACGGTCTCCGCTTTTAATGATGTGTCCCGGCAAGCGTGAGGGGCGCTACTTTCGATCTGCCACAAATGGGTTTGAGATGTGATAAATGTTGCCGTTTGACCCCGATGCCGGTGGGTTCATATGTAAACATTAACACCAACATAGTTACCCCGGAGGTATTTTCTGTGAATCGGTACGTCGCAAACTGGTACAAATAATTAAGCAGAGCATCGATAGAGCATCACCAGCAGCATTGCGTTGCATAACTTGCAGGCGTATTCTTTAAACACGCTGGAACTTGCACACAACAATAGGCTACAGCTTGCATGCGAGCTATACACAGCAGGCGAACGCGTTTTGCAGTTGGGGTTTAGAATTAATAAGCAATTGCCACATTTACATCATTTCAGGCTTTGTTCACGTTATGCTTAATTTATTGCGCGCATTATTCGAAAGAAGAACCCTTATTCATGGAATAAAAACTCTCCAGTGGGGTGGTATCTTCCTACTGACACGGTGGATAAGCAGTGACCGCGGGATCAACGGAGCAGCAGCTAATGAGAGAAGATCTCATGTTCATAAAATAGAACTGTGCGAGCGGTTCGAGGGGCATAACTACTTACAACTGAGGATCCTGAATGGTGGTGCGCAGATCAGCTTCATTTAGGAACTGGTCGATGTATCGCTGTACTTCGATCTGAGCTTGCTCTGTCAGCTTGGGAGTGCGCGACAGAATCCAAGCACTCTCGGCCCGCAGCGTGCTGGCCACTCCGAAGCAACCCCAAACGACAGCGTAGTTATCGTAGTCCGTACCGAGCACCCAGTAGTTGGCCGATACCTCCAGAGGAGCTGTGACGATGGAAACATACGATGAGAACCTTATTCGAATCTCTCTTTGGCGAGTTTTTACTTGCCCTCGCTAATACTCACTTGCGTCGAAGGTAACGTTCAGCTTAGCCTCCAGGGGTGATCCATCCGGGAAGGCAACCACAGCGCGACCAACATCCGACACACGGGCCTGCGATGGCGGAACCATCATGGAGTTGAAGACACGCACACTGCCATCAGCGTTCAGGGAATACTCCGCCGTAACACACTCTCCTCCGCGCTGGAACACCTGCTCGTAACGGCGGATCTCGTACCAAAGGCCAAGGTAGCGAGCGACGTCGAAGTTCACGTGCACCGGATGGTTCTGGCATTGGCCGGTCGAGACGACCTGTCCACTAGCCAGCTGGACCAGCCCGAGGACGAACGCTGCTGCTAGGAGTTGAATGGAGTTCATGTTGTTGGTTGGAGGCGAGTCAAGACACTTGTTGTATGTAAAGCCTTCCACCTGGAGGCTTTTATACGCAACTGCACTAGTAGTTCTTATCGGACTACCATTCCTTTTACAACGTTAGTTGCATAAGGCTTCTAACGATCTAGATAAAACAGGCTATCGCAGCCTGGGTCTGCACTTTCAAACTGATAACAAACACGCAACAGCTGTGACACTACTTCCAGAAAGTTCTGCACTACCACTGCCTACTTGTCCATTAATTGTCATATCTGATTGCAAACCTTCCTTTTGCCTATCCCCTATCCCGTACACCAATGGTTGCTATGAATTGTGCGTGTAATTTGGTTTTGTTGTAATAGTACAGATGCTATGTAAAATCAAGACAAGATTGGTTGTTTTGTTCTGCATCAGCTTGTTTTTAGAAGACTTAGTAAACGGACAAAGATCTTAACTCCTCTAAGATCCTACAAGATTATCTTGAAAACATCAATTATAATATGTAATTGATATTTTCATAAGATTATAAAAAAAATATTAAAAAATGCACAAGTGTGTCTAACTGAAGATACCAATAAGCTTATGTACATCAGACAGACCCAGTTCCATTCAGTAAAAATCCGAAAAATGTGCACGAATTTCACAATATTGCTACACTGCTTATCCTCACTTATCCCTATATTGGGTGTTATAGATAACATACTACTTTGTTATCTCCTACAAACCGGGTCAGACATGAACGACGGATCAATACATAATCGATACGTGAGGCATGTAATTCATAATCGCACATTCCCACGATTGCAGCCACGCTGCGTGCGAATTTTTACTACCACCACGCGCTACCGATGCACTAAACTTTCTTTCCAGAAGCTACGACGGTAAGGGGCGGGCTACTAAACGCACAAAACTGAACATTGACCGATACGGGTATCGATATCGTTACAAAATCGGTCACAATCGGGAAGAAAAAGTAGGAAGCGAGCTAGAAGAAACAAAACAAAATACGCACCACCCATTACTGGGAAGGAGTGATACCGGAAAATCTGATTTACAACTAGATAACCGGCGCCGGTGGTACAAGCAGAACCTTCTGGAACGATTCTTTCCACCAGATAATGTAAAAGCCAATCCGAACACGATTGCGCGTGACAGTTCCGGTGGCTGGCTGGCCGAGTCCTTATCGTTCGTTATGTGTGCAGATTAATCGACCGGCAGGTTATCTAGATCGTGTATCGACCTACACACCACTTGATTGGTGAATGGTTCGATAGGACGGCCACGGCCGAAAATAGTCGTATAAAAATGTTCCCACGAAGTTTGGAACCTCAAACAAGCGCCACATCTTGACTGAACAGCAGCTTAATCATGAACTCCATTCAACTCCTCGCCGCAGCGTTCGTCCTCGGGCTGGTCCAGCTGGCTAGTGGACAGGTCGTCTCGACCGGCCAATGCCAGAACCATCCGGTGCACGTGAACTTCGACGTCGCTCGCTATCTTGGCCTTTGGTACGAGATCCGCCGCTACGAGCAGGTGTTCCAGCGCGATGGAGAGTGTGTTACGGCCGAGTACTCCCTGAACGCTGATGGCAGTGTGCGTGTCTTCAACTCCATGTTGGTGCCACCGGGTCAGGCTCGTGCTTCGGACACTGGTCGGGCCGTGATTGCCTTCCCGGACGAATCGCCCCTGGAGGCTAAGCTGAACGTTACCTTCGACGCAAGTAAGTGTGGCTGTAGATGAGTTTAAAAGAGCTATAAATTATTCTCATTCGCTTTGCTTGCTCACCAGCTGCTGTTGATGTGTCGGCCAACTACTGGGTGCTCGGTACGGACTACGATAACTACGCCGTCGTGTGGGGTTGCTTCGGAGTAGCCGACACTCTGCGGGCCGAAAACGCTTGGATTCTGTCCCGCACGCCCCAGCTGACAGAGCAAGCTCAGATCGAAGTACAGCGATACATTGACGATTTCCTGAGCGAGTCTGATCTGCGCACCACCAACCAGGACCCACAGTTGTAAGTACCTTGTGATACGGCTTGCTAGCGAACTTCTTGCTAACGCTGTTCTCCCATTAGCTGCTGCTCCGTTGACCCTGAGGTCACTTCGTTCCCACCGTGCCAGTAAGGAGGAGACGATAAGAGATTGGGAGCTTTTATTCCATGAATAAAAATCTCAACTGGATGCTAAAACGATAAAAAATAAATTAATGTGATATGTTTAAAAAAAACTGACGCATAGTTACTTGTAACTCTTTCTTGATTAATCAAATGAGAGCGAAAGAAAAGATAATCGACCGGACGATCGATGGTTCCTATGTTAGTTCACATGACGCAAATGCATACCTTAGATCATTCAGCGTAGTAACTGCATCAACACTCACGAAACATACAAAACACCATCAAACCCACCGGAATACACCAATCCAAGCGAGAAAATGATAAGGTTGCTGAAGGCAAACTTTGCACACATCATATGTAATCTTCCGTGCTTCATCTCACACCAAATAATTCCGAGAGAAACAGGTTTGGTAAGCATTAGAACAGCAGCCACCGCTTTGTATGATGTAATGCTCCCCTCTTTGGCTACTGTTTCGTTTCCCTTTCAATGGCAGCTGTGACAATCGTTCTAGTCAATTCCGGACCGTGAGATCATCGTCCGTCGATCTTCCTACCTGTTCGTTTGTATTTTCGGCACGCGATGTGTGCCTCCCGACCCCGTCAGCTTCCCGACGGTGAGCGAGAGGTGGAACGAGAGGTTATCGTTTGAACAGCCTAGACTCTCTCGAACTTACCATCGTTGCGGTCAACGATTTCTGTTAGCATGATCGCCGAGCCGCACCGCGTGCTCGACACCGATCGAGTAAATAGTTCGCGGGACGAGCGGCCAACCAATTGCTTTCGATTGCTGCGTGCATTCGTCGGTTAGTTTCGCTTTGGGAGCCACCGAAAACGGTTCTACCCCGGGGGTTCGCAATGATTGCTCGAGTGTTGACGATCGTGGTGGTTGGGCTGGTGGCTACCAGTGTGACCACCGGGCTGCTGACGGATCAAGCCTGCCCGGACGATGTGGCGGCGATGCGGGACTTCCGGTTGAACGATTTCGTTGGCCGGTGGTTCGAGATCAAACGGTACGAGCAGTTCTACGAGAAGGATCTCGACTGCGTGGTGGCGGAGTATCAGAAAACGGGTGACGGTAGCATCTCGGTGAAGAACGGTGCCTTCAGCTTGGCCAACAACACTCGGGTGGTTGCTGAAGGAACCGGTGTCGTATCCTTCCCGGACGATTCGACCAATCCGGCCAAGCTCAGTGTAGCTTTCTTCGGAGCCAGTAAGTGATGAGTGATGGAAGGTGACAGTTTCGGGAGGTTTGTTTTTACCGATCTCTTTCCGTATTTGCTTGCAACAGAGCCGGATCGCAGCAACTACTGGGTGCTCGACACGGACTACACCTCGTTCGCGGTTGTATGGTCCTGTGAACCGTTCTTCAGGGATGCCTCCAAGAATGTCCGTAAGTATCGAAATGGGTGAAGGACAGTTGTAGTGGAGCAGGATATGGCTTATATCTTTGTACCAATGCTCATTCCAGTGGGCTTCTGGATCTTTTCCCGTAATCCCACCTTCCCGACCGACGAAGCCGTGGTGAAGCGTGTTGACGAGCTGGTAAAGAAGTACGCCGATGCGTCGAAGTTCGAAATACCCAACCAGTCCGATGAGCGCTGCCCCCGATCGTACTGAGCGTTTTGTATATGTTAAGACATTTTAAACACAAACAATAAAAAAACACAAACAACTCATGGGAGTAATCTGCTCCTAGAAAGATCGCTCGTAAACTCAGTCGCAGATAGCTGTGATAAGATAAAACCGGAGCAATCTAATCACTTCCGAAATTAAGGTCAAATTATCTCCCCACAAGTAAACGAAACCGCACGAATTCCGAAGGCGAGATAATTAAGAATAAATTATTTCATTACATTTATTGGAAATGCAACCATAATGCAACCACAATTCTAGGCAAGTAGATTTTAAGAAGTATCGCTCACTAATAGTAGATCACTTATCGCACTAAAACACGGGACACCTGAATGAAAACAAGAAACCGTGGTTAATCTCTCCGCCATATACGCATGGAATCCTCTACTCTGTGTTACGTACCGATCATCCAGCTGTCTGGTGAATCGCACCTGAGCGCGATCGATGTACCGTCGCATGATGGTGTGAATGCGGAACAAAATGTCCCGGTCCGTGATCGGGTTCGGTGTCCTCGACAGCACCCAGAAGCTTTCCTCCGACTGCTGTGGCGTTAGCTGTTCGCAGGACCATACGACCGAGAAGTTGTCATAGTCCGTGTCGAGCACCCAGTAGTTCGATCGGTCATTCGCTGCAAGAACACGGTTCGTTTGTTATATCGCGCCGTTCCAACGTACTCCTCCACACGATGTACTTACGTGCACCGAAGAACGACACGTTCAGCTTGCCCTGGATGATTTCCTCCTCCGGGAAGGAAAGCACCGCCCGGCCGAGTGCGTTTATCGACGAACCGTTGAAGAGGTTGTAAGCGGAGTTGGACACCTCCACCGAGCCGTCCTCGTTGAGCGAGTAGCGCACCTGGACGCAGTCAAAGTTCAGCTCGAACTCGCTCTCGTAACGCTGCATCTCGTACCACTTGCCCAGGTACTGGTCGACCGAAAAGTACTGCTTCGCTTCGATGCCCGTCGGACATTCGCGATCGAACACAACGCCGGCGGACGCCGTACCGAGGGCCAACGCCAACGCCACCGCAAACGTAACGAACGTACCTTGCATGATGTTGCTTCAAACGTGCGGAAAACTTCCCGGACCGTACACTGACTTTACGATACGTACACGGCAATGGTTTTATAGCGGAGCGGGCCCACACGGGCTGTCGGGTAAAATATCTCCACCACGATAAGGGGGCCGCCCTGCACACGTTCTCCTTAAGATTGGGAGACAAGAACATGGTGTGATTAAAATCTCTTACTCACTCCCGATGCACGTCACGAACCGGGGGCCAGCAAAACAAAAACCCAACCCAACCCAACGTACACCCCAAATTTGTTGACGAATTTCCTTTTTCGGGCGGCAGTGGAGCCTAAAATTGTTTCCGAAATTATCGTTCTGTTCCGCAAAACGCGATGCAATTTGACCAGACCCGTCGGGCCCAAGGTTTGCCGATAAGAACCCTCACCGAGAGGCACCTGATACCGTAAAGGAACCTGGGTTGTGTTGTTGAATTTATGTAACGTTTCGTTTATCGCCACCCTCCCTTCCCTCTACCACGCCCTTTACATGGTTTGATGGCTTCCGGTTGAATGATATTTCAATTTTCGTACGCTGGGCGTTTGTTTTCGTGGGTCGTGACTCGGTCAAAAATGAACCGTCTCGAACAATGCGCGTGCGGTGGGATGTCTCACTGATACTACGATACCAGCGAAGGTTTAATCATCCAAGCGTGTGGGACACCCGGCGCCCGATGATGATGATACCCCGTTCTCGATGATACATGATGCATACGGGGAGCAGATTCCTCTTATCGCACTTTGATTTGTCTTTGGAAGCCGTCAATTTCTAACGCTACGTTATCTATGCAAATGATATAAAAAGACGCAGCCACCCCGGTTGGTGTTGCTCTCGAGTACGTATACGTTGGTGAGATGTACAAGCAATTGGTTGCCTGTCTGCTCCTGGCCACACTGGCCCAGGGCACGATCTTCGAACGGCCATGTCGCACGAATGTGGAGGCGCTGAAGGATTTCCAGGTCGACAAGGTAAGCGATGGATGTAGCGATGGGCGGGAAATGGATTCCCAATTAAACATTCACCTCACGCGACTCGGCAGTATCTCGGCCTGTGGTACGATCTCGAGCACTACGAGGCTAGCTTCGAGCAAAACACGGATTGCGTAACGGCCGAGTATAGTCTAAATGCGGACGGTTCGATTCGGGTGTTCAACTCCGCCGTCCGGCTCACCGATGGGCTGCTGTATGCGGTCGATGGGCTGGCGTTGCTGAGCTATCCGGAAGCGGAGGTGCTGGAGGCGAAGCTGAACGTATCATTCTACGGAGCACGTAAGTGGTGTCTGTGTTTCCTCCCCCTGGAGGGTGGCTGGCTTTGCTAACGATGGCTTTTGGACCCGGTAGCGAACGATGAATCAAACTACTGGGTGCTCGATACGGACTACGAGAACTATTCGATCGTCTGGAGCTGCGAACCGCTCGGCGAAGAACGGTCCCTTGGTGAGTGTAACATATAATATTTGAAAAATTTTAAAAAATTGCTACGAAAACATTTGTATTTTGTTGCATGAACTGTATGGTTTTTTTTTTTAATCAAATTAGAATATTACTGGCTGCTTTCTCGCACCCCGTCCCTGCCGGAGGATGAAGAGCTGCAGGAAAAAATTGAGGCGTTAAAGGAGCACAATGGAATCGTGGATGATGAACTCATCGTTACGGAACACTTTGCCGAGGGGTAAGCATGAAAGCATTAGAAAGTTTGAGAGAAACGGAGTATGTAAATCATTGGAAAATTCCTTTCAATTCGTTTCATTCTCAGGTGCAACAACAAGCGCCATGGTGCGGTGTAAGACAATGCAAGAGTTGTGAAAAAAGCCAACACAATAAATTACATTACAACTCTATTCAGAATTGTAATATAGTATTTTAGTATTGAGAAAATTTAATCATGATGGTTGTTTTTTACATGCTATACAAATTTAAATAAATTACATTCAGTTTCATGTTTCAGGGAAGAGCGAACACGCGAACAAAGCGCCCAAAAGTATGCAATAAGCGTAACAATTTGTTCACAGTGGTGCTCACGAAATTAGCAGCGGAACAGAATTTAAATTTCTTAAGCATTTCATTATAGAAATGAAAACAGCGTTTGCATTCGTAATGTGTAAAACCTTCCTGATCTAACTTAGAAAAAAGACTATCTTTTTCTCTTTTTCACAAAATTTCATCCCGAATTATTGACATGGATAAGCAAGATTACGGCGCATGTCATTATGGCCCGAACATAATTTGATATTCTTTCCTTTTATGATCCTCTCATCTGTTTTACATGCCGTTGCACATTATCCAACCGGTGCTAGTCGTCCAACTATCCATAGTGGCTGCCCGAACGGCACCACATCATCGTACCGATCGGGCCGATGAAGATGCTTTCGTAATCGATTTTATCTTAAGCCGACGGATTCGCCAAAACATCTTCAGTTTTCTTTTGGAGCTCAACCGGATCGGATCAGCGCACGGATCGGTGAACAATCGGCTAGAGAGAAACCCGCGTTGGCCAGCATAGAACGTTAGCTAAATTGTTTAGTGTACAAAACGAGTGTTCCTCTGGCGTGTCTTTTGCGTGTGAAGTTTGTGAAAAATGTACAGCACAGTTTTGGTTCTTTCTGCACTGCTCGTGCTAGTGAGCAGAACGGACGTACAGGCGTTCCTCGTCAAGGATGGCAATTGCACACTAGCGACAGTGAATCTACCATTTGTGGAAAATTTTGAAGTAGAAAAGGTAAGCCAGCAAACGCTACAGAAGCTTTCTCCCCGACCTAGTTTAACGCGCTGGACGATGCTCTCTGTGCGGCACCGGCAAAATGTCATCTCGGTTTAGGTAACCGTTTCGAAAAAGGGGTCGAACTTACCACGGATATTACATAAATATTACGAGGCATTTCCCTACGACGCCACGCCAGAGGGTGCACGAACGACCGCGCGATGTCACCGCGATTGTTATGCCGGCGTTGAAATGCCCCAACGGTGGGCGGCTCATTTGCTCTTTGCCCTGTTCCCCCCACTGTCTTCGCTTTGAAATGCTGTTTCCTTAATTATGCTTCGAATCGTTCATTATGCTCAGCGTTAGTACGAGCCCGCCGACCCGCGGTTGGATGGACGAGTGTCGCTAAAATTGCATAACCACTTCCCAGCGAAGAGGCTAATGCTCGCCCAGATTAAAGGGTACTGGATTCAGAAATGGATTGATTGCTCTGGCCAACTACTCTGCACGTATTATCATGGTGAATTAACAAGGAAATTTAACCTCATCGGTAAGATTGGCGCTACGCAGTGTACGCAACGATCGGATCAAGGCCGCGATCGATCATAAAATTTGCATAACACACCTTGAAACTCGCTTGGACTGCAGACTAAATAGGTAGTTTAAAGAAGAATGCTTTAAACTCACCTACAGCGCTAGCGTCGCTTTCATCCTCCACTACGCACGCCGCTCTGGCGCTAACGACCGTTCCAGCAGGCAGCCGGTTTGAAGAGGGAGCAAGTTGAACTTCACCCTTACTAACGTGATTTATAAAGACACCATTAGCGATTCACCTCAGCGCTAGCGTTAGGCAAACGTCAGAGAACGCTCGAGAAGGGCTGTCCACACCTGCGGATAAGCTGGACGGTCGCGGAGATCTTTCGTACAAGACTTTCGTTACGACCGATGGTATACGGCGGCTGTTAACGATGTGACTTCTCTTGTGCCAATGTCGACAGCTTGGCAATAAAGCGCCAATTGTATTAAATCCGACCTTCGCCGATGGTGGTGCCGCGTCGTTCCGAGATTAATGGACGTTGGAACGTCTCCTCACCGCTTGGATTGGCTAAAAGAATATGAAAAACTTTTTTAAATAATTGTTTCTTTTCAAAATTTTCTATTTACCTGGTAGTATCTCGGAAAGTGGTACGAACTGGAGCGTTACGAGCAGGATTACGAACGTAACCTGGAGTGTGTGACTATCGAGTACCGGAGCAGTCAACCGATCGGTATGCTGGAGGTGAAAACCCGTGGCTACCTGCCCAAAAATCAAACCTCACAAACGGTCACCGGCATCGGAGCGGCTGCACAACAAAACGCTACGGTTGCTAAGTTTGACATTTCCTTCGGTAAAGGTGAGTACAGATAAGCTGTAACGCTTTCGGAATGAACGCCTACTTAGATGCATCCCGTCGTTGACAGCTTCCAACGCTACGAACTACTGGGTGGTGGGTACGGATTACGTGAACTACGCGATTGTGTACTCCTGCACGACCTTCCTGGAGTCGGATCAAGCTGTCGAGGGTTACTGGCTGCTGTCACGCACTCCCAACCTACCCGATATCCAACAAGTCATCGAACGCGTCAAGTACCTTCGATCGACGCACTTCGAGCTGTCGCACATGCGCGTGACGAACCACACCGAGGAACTGTAAGTGATCCCATGTCCGTGGGTACGAACACATGGTGAGTTTTATTATTTTTTTTCTCTCTCTCTCCTGCTTTCCACACAGCTGCCCCGTGGAACAGGGTTTGCCACCGGCACCGAGCTCAATCATTTTACCTCCACTGTAGACGTGGCGGTCGTATCGAGACGCGACAATTACCCCTAAGCGTGGACACACTTCTCCTCCCCCCCCCCCCCCCCCCCCGCTTTCCGCAATGTAGGCCATACCGCCATGCAAGCAGCCGCACACGGCTGTAGTTCCGGCCGTGCTATCAGTAGATAAGTCAGCATAATCTATGCATACACGAGTGTAATAATAAACAAACGATGGAATGAAAGAGGAAAACGAAAGTTTGTTTGGGTGTTCGGTTTGGTGAGTGAAACCAGTCCACCGGGAGCTGCTGTTGCGATAAGGTGTTTTGCGTCCGAGAGGTTTCAGCACCATGTCGTTCCACGTCGAGTCGAGGTTTCTGTTTGTGGTGATAGCGAGCGCCTGTACTATGGCTCTCGGCCAACGAATCGTTAATCAACCGTGTCCGGATCCGGCTAGTCGTCCGATTGTTCAGTATTTTGATCTGGAACGAGTACGTATGGGTTAGTGGTACTGTTTACTGATCATAGATGTAGATACAAATTCTTTCCAGTACGTAGAGGGTCGGTGGTACGAGATCTTACGGTACGAACAACACTTTGAAAAGGACTGTGATTGCGGTTATGCCACGTACACACCGCAGTTGGATGGCTCGGTAAAGGTGGAAAACTGCTGCGAGCGGCTACCGAACACCACGATCAAGTGTAGTATCGGGAAGGCAGTTGTCAGCTTTCCTGATCAGTTCCCATTAGAGGGAAAGTTTAACGTAACGTTTGGAGGACGTAAGTTACTGACGCGAGCGCACGTTGTGATAGGAAGTCATCACCAACAGCGATCGTTCTAATGTTTCTGATAGCACCGAAAAACTCCAACTATTGGATCCTAGACACGGACTACGATAACTATGCGTTGATCTACTTCTGCAAGAACTTGTCCGATAGTAAATCCGCCGAAGCTGCCTGGGTATTGTCGAAGCAGCGCACCATCAACCCAGCTGTGCGGGACGTTGTTGATAAGATGGTTGACAAATACTTCGTGCGACAGGATATGCGCGTCACGGAGCAGGGTCAGACCAAGTAAGCGATTCCGGTTAAGGTTTATTTCGAAAAGCTTACATCGATTTCTGCACCTTTTTTTCTCTTTCAGATGCAAATATCCAGACACGAACGATGTCTAGGGAACATTGTTTTCCTTCATTAATGAATCATTGTACCGTAAATGATTTTCAAAAAATATAAACGGAAGATAAATGTAATGCTTACACCGGCACATTGCTTTTACTTGAAGGATTAATCCTTACTAAAAACTCCCTGACGTCCTCGAGAACGAATAAACAAAGCTTTTCAATCGTGAACAAAGTTTCATCTCACCGCCCAAGTATACTCCATCTCGTGGGCACCACCCTCCTCCCTCCACCAGCTGAACAAACCATTGTGCTTCAAAGTATTCTTCGGTTCGTATCGTTGATTTTTCTGCAACTCTTTCACCGCTTCCTCCATGGCGCTGGTACCGTCAAATTATGAAGAGTGCAAAACTTTCCACCCTCCGACTCGTTGCACCCGCAATAGAGCGGGCATCCGAGAATACCAGCAACCCGGTGAGATCAGATGGCTTTGGCTAATTTTTACGAGCACAAAGGGCACGAACGTAGACCGAGGAGAGAAAAACCGCCGGAAAACTCCCACCGGCGATACCGATCCTCGACCTCGTGACGACCCGGGTTCGACCGACGGCGAAGACGAAAACTTTCAGACGAAAATGAAAAGTTAATGAAATCCGTTCGACTGCTGGCGGTATTGGGCATGTTTTAAGGCGTAGGAGTGGCAAAGGTTGTTGAAGGTTGGAGCTAGATCCCGGTTGCACTCTTCGCTTTTGTTGATAATTAGCTTTTTACAGCAATGCAAATCACTGCCAATTGAGCTTATTTCAGGCGAACTTTTAAAGCGGCACATCTCAAATTTATGCTTCAATTGACTGCTTAAACTGTACTTTGAAACGGATGAGATGAAGTTCAATTTGATGTATTCTAGTACGATAATATTCAGTCGAATTATTAGCCCATACCAGGAAGAGGAGAAGGTTGAGATGATCTTCATGTTAGCAAGCAATCTCAAAAGTGCTACATTGGCATTTCATGGTGCGAAAAAACGAAACAAAATCCGCTTAACTCTACCATTCTCGCTATGAGCTGAGCTAACTCTACATCTTTAGCCGTATAATGCATGATATCCATTTGGACAGTCAGAATCACTTTTATTGCATTATTTTGTACTATTATTCTGTGGTACGAAGAAAGCGAAGTTAACGACAGCCTTTGGCTTCTTATCATCTTATGATATTCTTATGTTGATCATCTGTTGACCTTTTACGCCTTGTCAAACATAAGTAACTTACATCGACGATGAATAATGACGAATGCAATATGAAAATGCATTATTTTTATTTGTAAATTGGTTGTCGAACAAAACGAACTATAGATAGGTTAAATCATTAGGTATTTTATGAACTTTCCCGCTCGACTACCGACATATTATTAAATAGAACAATGAAACATTGAATTTCTCTGATGTAATCCCACCTTTATTGGGTGTTTAATCGTCCATAAACTGTAGATTGCAGCGCAAATACGTTTCATCTAAGCACCAAGAGACCAAGAAAAAGGAATAGTTACATGCGATCGTCAAATAGTACGCACTGATAAGCTAGTGACGATGACGATCATTGTGAGTCAACAATGTGCTAATGAGATGTGGACTTAAACGTTCTCTCAGCCATTTGCTCTCTCTCTCGCTTTCTCTCGCGATTTAAAATAACGTATCACAAACACAGCGAAACGTGATGCTTACTCGATCTGTGATCTTCGCCCTTGACAGAGCTCCACAAAGCGCATTACACCAACGGCAGCGTTCCTCTGCGTAAGCAATCATTTCGCCCAATCATTTAGTGCTTAGATCTCGAGTTTTAGTTGCGCTTTTTCGAGGACATCTGTTCGCGTTCAACCTAAAAAGGGGCGTTAGTTGTTGTTTAGCCGAAAATAGGTACGTGTCGTTGCGTTTCGTGCAGTGTTTGGAGGGAAACAAAATGAAAACGATCACCGTGTGGATATTCACAATGGCGTACTTTTGGAGCGCCGTGGAGGTGAGCCACGGTAAGCTGCTAACGACTGCCTGCGTGAGTTTCGAAGAGGATTACAACTTCAAAGAAGATAAGGTAAGCAAAAATCGAACACGTCCTAGAAGTGCGCATTATCACCGTATGCACCCATTGTTGTCTCAGTACGTAGGCACTTGGTACGAGGTACGCCGCCTGAGCGATCCCCAGGAACCGCAGCACGAGGACTGTGTGACGATGAACTATAAGCTCGGGGAGCAGGGCAGCTTCGATATTTTGCAATCGTACCAGATTGGCGACGAAAGTGAACCCATCTATCGCAGTGGCAGAGCAGAACCGAAAATCTTCCAAGACGCGCGTGTTGCCAAGTTTCTCGAACGCTACAACACGACCGACGCGGCCGATCCGGGTGAGTGTGATAGGGTTTTACCCAAAAAAACAAGACCACCATCACTATCGCGAATGAACCACACTCACACACAACGTCTGCAGCGAAGGATAATGACAACTGCGCTACGAGTTGATAGCATATCGCTAAACAAAATATTATTTTTTCTTTTGCAGACATCTCAATCGACATCGTCGCTACGGATTACTCGAGGTACGCGATCGTCTATTCGTGTACCTCGATCAACTCCACACACTACGTCGGTAAGCACGAAAATGCAGCAATGAATTTGTTTCGATTCTAAAACGCTCTTTTCGTGTTGATGTTCTTTCAGAGCTCGCTTGGGTGTTGTCACGGCAACCGGCACTGGCAAAAAATGTGGTCGAGCTGGTAAACCTATTCCTCGAGACGCGATTCGCCGGGGAGCATCACAAGTGGCATGCCATTCAGCAGACGAACGATTTCTGTAAACCCACGCTGGTGGAGTCTTTGGCCTCACATAGTGCGGGAATACGAGCCCTCGGCAGCATTCCTCTCGTCGCGTTCGGAATCCTGTTGGCAAAGGTGTTTCTGTGAGCATTTTATATCGATTAACTATCACTAGTCATTCGTCTGTTTGTGTACCCTTTTCTGTCATTCTTTCCCGTGTCCCGTGTTGAACTGAGCGAAGTAAACTGCGCCTGAGAGCCACGGGTGCCAACTATGTATAGGTTGTAACGAACGAGTGTTGTGTGTTTTATTTTTCTATTTCGGAAACATTCTGCATCCGACTCGAGGTGAGCCACCAACTAAAGCTGCTAATTAATTGCACAAAGTACAAGCTGCCGTCATGTGCCTACATTGTATGAAGGCGGAAGAACCATATGAACCAAACCTGCACGATCCCTGAAACGAAAGAAATAATGCTCAACTATCGTGTTTTCACTACCACTTTGCAATCTGCTGTTTATCTTTATCGTGCAATATTAACTTACCTGCCACAAGGAAGGGTATTATTACATTGCTGTGGATGCAAATACAAAACAATCTTACCATCACTAGCCCGATCCCGACTATTTGCCACTATATAAGCGGCATGGAAAACACTTGCGAGAACATGAAAAAGGTTCCCCCGGCGGTTCCGAGAGCGAAAAGTTGTTTGAAATTTAAATGAACCCATTCACCACCGACACTAGCTGTGATCGTCACGCTACGTCCGGTTGCCAATTCAACCGGTTGCGAGAACTCGAGCAGGCAGGCGAGACTTTTGTCGGACGACGCATTTCCGGTTCCGTGCATTTCACCACCAGCAGGCCGGAACAGCGTGCATCCAACGAACATCCCAAGAACTAACTAGTTCGGGCAAGTCTGACTCCCTCGTGTCTCGGAAAATGTCGCTGGAGACGTCCGCCACCGTAAAGAGACAGTCGCGATGGCAGGGTGGTATCAGCTGGGATTCTAATTAATGTTCATTATCTGACGGATGTCGGTGTGCGGCGGGATTCGGTTCGGTTTGCACCGCACCGAGTGATTACCGACCGTAACGGTCGGCTATCCCATTACTTACTGGATGCTGACTCGCACGCCGATTACGAACGGATTCCGTACGTGGTAATTAACGAGCTTTTGGCCACCGTTTGTGTCGCTAGTTTCAACATCCACGCATAAGCCGCTTACAGCGCGGCACATTTTGTTCACACATTCTTACGCTTTTCCGCCCAACGGAGAAGACACGGCAAGTGTCGAAAAATTTGACAGCACCGATTTTGAAACGTCTACCCCAACCCCAATCAGCAACCGCATCATAGTATGCCGTGCGAGCAAAAGGACCTAAAACATGGCGCTAAAATGCTGCTCTACCGGTGAGGATGGGAAAATGTAAATGATTTTCCCATCACCCCTTGGAAACTTTACCACGCACCGCCGCGAACTCCCACCCAACTGTCCAATGGGATTATGCGAACGAGAAGTTTACCGAGAGCACTCGGAGGAAGGAGCGGAAAGGGAGCTAGAAAATACGGGCGACCGATGGATGAGTGGTGGAGAAATGGTAAGAAAATCCAAATGCAAATCAACTCGATGTAAAAGTTCGTTTTTTCTCACTTTCTTTCACGATCGCACCACCACGGGAAGGTTCTGGCCACGACGGTTACGCTCGGATACGCACCTTCTTCTTCGATACAACCAGCACACCTGACTTGAATCAACAACTTTTCGCACAACTTTTCACCACAGCCAAACGGTGCCGGGTGAAGAGGAAACCGATTTGAATTGTAAACGGAAGGACGACCGGGCTGTTAAGATCACTTTCGAATGCGGCCGCACCATGTGAATGAGCCTGTAATTTCGAGCTTCAGTGCGAAGAAACTGTGTATTGCGCGCTGTCGCAATGCAGCACTTTCGTACCGGTCGGTGTTACATATTCAGAAAAATAACGATACATACGATTTTGCATTTTCGATTTGATTCGATTTTTTTTGCCATCACTTTCAACCCTTTTTTTTTTGGTGGCCGTGGTGGTAGACACCATGCATACATTATTCCCGCGTGGTTGCGAAACATACCGTCTCATTTAACGGTTTGAAAAGTAGCGAACACGGGAAAGAGCGCGGTTGTCAAGAAACTTTGTGACAAAACTTTCCACCAAACTCGCAACGGGGAAATGGAAGGAAAAGAACACCCATAGCCCGTGTTTTGTCCACGCTCGCTTCAAATACATTTCAGGAGAGGGAGCGAAAAAAAAATACGCCAAAAAAGGATCCAACGAGGAGTGTCTTTTTCTTGAGCGGAAAACCCAAAATACCGTATGTCTCCCGCCCGGGGTATTATCTATTGTATTTTTGCATAATTTATGGTAAAACCAGTTCCGTTCCGTAAGTAGCGTCCGTTTCGTGCATGATTTTATTCTTCTTCTCTTTAAGCTCGGTCGGTTGTGGTGTGACGTACATTTTACATTTTTTTTTTCGCTCGCGAACCTTTCTTTCTTGTCGACAGAAATACATAGAAAAAGAACCCTTAAAAATTGTTGCATAAAAATTGCAAACAGAAGCCGCGGTGTATTGGGATCGCAAAAGAAACAAAAAAAAGGAAATAGAGAGAGAGAGAGAGTGAAAAAGAGAGAGAGAAGGTTTCGAGGAAAAGGGAATTGAAATAGAAAACAAAACAACACAATATAGTAAAAGTGTAAAAAAACACCAGACAAGTTACCCAGAAGTGAAGTGAAAAGATTTTAATCTACTTTACATAAATTATGTCGCAACACTTTGCCTCGACTGCTGCCACTCACACTCACACACACATACACTCACACACCTGGCCATGGAGGTTCGTGACCATTGTGACCATCCAGCCAGTCCCCAGAAACGGGAGGAAAGTAATTTGTCGTGCCGAGAAGCGACGGGAAGACGGTAACTTTTCCCTCGCGTGTGTATTTAGAGCGGGAGAGAGATTTGCATTTCAAATGCTCTGGCAAATCTAACTACCTTATCTACGGTGTTCCCTGTGCTGAATCCCCAGGTTCCCGCCCTTCCTGCCAGAAGTGCTGCATTAAATAAGCATTACCGTAAGAAGCGGAAGCGGATGCTCTCCTGCGACAGGGATTATGCCGTATTTTCATTAGCAATAACATTCGATACACATATTGTGGCTGCAGAACCAACTGTTGTTGTATAAAGGACGTGATCCCTTCCAGCGTAGCGAATCGCGAATGGTTCATCCACCACAAACGAGGAAAGAAGCTGCTCACCGTATCAAATCGGATCGCAGCGGCTGGCCACAGCAATGGGCATTGAGCCCCTGAAAACACTGACGACCGTAAAAACCAACACGAAACACCAGATTGCGCCCATCGCCTGGAGTTTGAGAATGAGAAAAATAGTATCTTTTCTCTATTTACATTCATCTATCTTGTGGCCGTAAATACCGTAACCGAAAACAACACCGACCCGATAGCCGATTCGTAATTGCGAGGAAGCCATATTTCAATGACCATCGGGCAGAAATGCTCATCGATCAAACGCCGAATTCTATTAGCCGTAGCGTTCCAGCGAGGGCATCTTCTTCCTCGGTGAGTTATTAATTTTTAATTAACTTACCCTCCCAAATGCCGCGCGGGATTGTTTTAGATCTTTCGGCAGCTAGTTTTCGAAGCCTGTCGCGTGCACGGTCGCATTAATAAACCATCTCGGTTCCCGTTCGCTCCCGCCCGGATCGATACGAATATAAATACATTTTTTTGGCGATTAATTTTTCTTCACTTTCTCCACGAGCCACACAAGCCCGTAGTCGATAAATCTTTGGCATTTTAATTAAAATTTTATTCTTCATCCCAACTGCCCGGCTTTCATGCTGCGATTTGTGCCAACATTGCGCCAAAGGCATCCGGCGGCGGGAAATGAGTGAGAAATGACGTTCAGCCGAGCTAAAATCGGTTCACCGATAGAATGGTTCTAATTGGCGGCGGCATGGTTCTTGTACGGCAAAAAAAAAAAACAAAAATCGGCATCCAAAACGCCCATCGCCACTCACATTCCTCGGAGCGGAAATCTATTTTATCTTGTCTGTTTTCATAGGTAATGCAAGGACATTACACGGCCCGGGTTCTCGCGTTGCGTTTAGTTCAGTCTCGTATGAAAACTTCCACTCACTTCAGATGAATTATTTAGCAGCGATGGTACGCAACGCACGCGGTAGAAACTTTTTGACAGTGTCTTCCCCCCCGTTCCCCCGTCAAAAGACTTCAGATTAGATTCAATTTATCCTGCAGAGGCACCCGCACCCGCATCCACACATACCCACACCCACAAACACAAACAAACCCCAAAGACTCCTCGCGGTGAATGACACAAATGAACCGGAGCCTTGCGTTCGACGCTCCGGTTTCATTCATTTAATCATCTAACTTCGTCTGACGTTACCGGAAAACGGTTCGGCGCGCGTCTTCGGCTTCGGCAGGCCGCTAGCTGTGTTCGGGCAACACTACGACAGGACCGCCAGTCGGCATCCTGACGGCACGCACGCACATTAGGGATGGTAATTGAATTTAACGTGTCGCCAGAGATGAAGGACATCGCAACGCGCCGTCGAGTGGCAACATAATTAGTCCTTACCCCTTGACGCCCGTCCCATCCCATCCCATCCCGTCCCATCGCGTAAAGGCCGGCGCCGCGACCTAACGGCGACGGGG
The DNA here is from genome assembly GCA_000473445.2 of Anopheles farauti. Taxonomy (NCBI): domain Eukaryota; kingdom Metazoa; phylum Arthropoda; class Insecta; order Diptera; family Culicidae; genus Anopheles; species Anopheles farauti. Next base: position 453,919 of record KI915048.1, read on the forward strand.
GAAAAGGGGAGGATATTCGCTTACCGGTTTCCGGGCGGGAATGATGAATCGCAGCTGCTGCTTGGCTTTCGAAAGTAATTCATAATTCAGCGAGCGAGGAAGGGAACGCAGCACATTACACTCCACGATGCCGAAAGTGGCTTGTTTTAAAAACGTGGCTAGCGCAACTCCACCCGCGAAGGACTGCTTGCCGGGACGGCATACCCGTCCGTAAAACGGGAGCCATTAGCATTTTTATTCGCACCATTTTTGACGTTTTGATTTTAGGGGGGATTCTACTTTTTATGCTGTGTTGGTGCATGTTTTTACTTGTTTTGTGTGCGTTTTTTTTTTCTTTTTGCTTTCAAAATCGTTTTTGCAAAACTTCTACCGTGATAATGGGAGGTAAATCGAGGGGAGAAAGTGAGATGAACTCGGGTGCTACTAAAATTTGGGTTTTTTAAATTTGACTGTAAACACATAAAGTTGTAACTCTAAGAACGATACTCTAAGGACATAAACTGGAAAATAATGAAAAAAATGAGATCAACCAGCATAAGGAGAATGGGTTGAATTATTTAGCTAAACAATTTTCTTAGTATTTCGATCAAGATCAACCCAAAATCATCAAGTTAAGCCATACGGTTATGCTTTGCTTTAATTTCTTGTTCGCTCTTCCCTTGAAGAGACGAATCGACCTTCCGAGAGGTGCGTACCGACTTGTTTCTACGTACGGGCATTTTCTTTTCTTTCTTTTTTCCAGCACACTCGCATTTTTATGAGATTGTCGTAAATTTTTCCACTTCCCGGCGCACACTCGAGGAATTCATCCGTAGACGCGGTATGCGCCACTGTTCAAAAGCCCCAACGAAAAGCGTGTTTCTTTGCACTCAACCATAGACTTAGACCGTAGACGGTTGTTGCCTTTAGTCACGGTAAGCCAACGGACTTGAAGGACTTGCACCATAGCACACACACACACACATATGTCACACACACACACAAACACACTGAAGATTCGCAAAAGGGAAGCTCACTCCACAACCAAACGTGGAGGAACGTCGATTCCTTTGAAGACGCCATCAAGCTCGCCTTGGTGCCGGTGGGTGGCGAACGCAAATGGGTACGAAAATTTCACTCTCCTGTGCTGCACGATCCGCGGCATAATTGTACCACCGAAGCGTGACGACGCGAGCGACGACGAGCCTCCACGGAACGGGTCGCTTATATGCTTCGATTATTAGCTTATCCCGTTGATGGCGATGCACGGTTCAGAAAACCTCAATCATAGCACAAAACGATTACGGCGGACCGCACAATCAAACGAAGCTGGGCCGGGCCGGGCTGGGCCTGGCTCCGTTTCACTTTCTCTCCAGGACATCAAGGGCGCGCGTCAAAACTTTACGCTCGCGTACTTTATAATATCGACCCCCGTTTATCTACCAACGCCGGAAGCATCTTACGCTTGGTGAAACAGCTTTCAGGCTCCGGGGCCCTTGCCATTAGTCATAAAAGTGCTTTCCCGTTTGGGAATTTATATCGTCTACGTGCCCGCTCACTGCCGAATCGTATCGGATGTGGGATGTGCCTCGGTGGCGCAACTTCTGGCGAGTGTGTGTTTTCTCGATACAGCACGCGCCGTTTCCACTACTTTGCCGGGTCCGTGCCATCGTGCCTGGCCGGTTGCAGTGGGTTGCAGTGGAAAAATGGTAAGAAAAGCTGCGGGTTTGACATCAACGTGCGCTCTTGAATTTCAATATATGATGCATTGATTGTAACCCACAAATCGGGTCGGGTGCATTCAGGCTAACTTGACTAAATAATTATGTTTAAGAGATTGTCATGGAAACGAACGAGCAACTAGAAGATTTGTTTGCGTAGCAAATCTGAATCTCATTACCATCTCTCTTACTTCCTATCGTTGACGACGCAATTGGGAGGATATTTAAATTTATAGTACCAACTCCTGCATCCCATCCCACTAGTGGTTTGCGAATGCTCGCTTGCCTAACTTAGCGTCAAACATAAACTTCATTTCTCAACACGCAAAAGCAGTTAATCGTTGTGCAAAGTAGCCACCTATCCAACGGAAAACTTTTGACCACCCCGGCCCGGACTTACAAAGCAGCTAAATATTATTAGCTTCGAACTATCTTCACCGACGGGAAAACACGAGAAAGTTCGCCTTCCCCAAAACGCGCAACAAAAAACCGTTCCCCCATTAGCTGGCCAATTTTGTTTTCTGCAACATTTCCCGTCTCCTCGCTGGCAACCCTTCCTAGCATCCAGTGCCTGGTTTACCTACCACCCACCTCCCGGCACGGCATTATCTGCCGCACGGTCGGGGTGTTTTGTTTCCTTTATCGGCATTCTATCAAATTTAATTACCGACGAAACGCTACGCCGTAAGGAAACACGAGTCTTCACCAGCTCGCCCGTCCTCGCTTCAACACGCGCGAGAATCGCACGCGCAAACCATTCGTCGTAAAACATTCGCCCATGGTCCCTGACTGAATTTATCACCCGTTGGTGGGCCCAGCCCCGCGCGAGAAAGGAAGGATGCTGGTTGTTCTTTTTTTTCTTTTAGTAGTGAAGAACATGGTTGCATTTTCGGTGGAGGAAATTTATCGCTTCATTAAATTTTCAGCAAAAGAAAAATTGAGCATCGTCTCGCGCTTCAACGGAACGGGAGCTTTCTTCGCACAAGCAGGTGCTTTTCCCAGCGCGGGGCGGGAAACTTTGCTGTTTTCGCAATCTATCCCCTAACACCCCCCCTCCCCCTCCCCCCGTAACGCGGACAACCCCGTTCGAATAAATCGGAGCGAAAATGGTAAAGCCGGGAAGCAGGGAAGTGTTGGAGATAAACGCGAACAAATGAACCATGAACCGAGCGGGGAGCGCTTTTTTTCAAACCGGTAAGGGCACGTACTGAAAGAGAACAGCAACAGCAGTGCCAGAAAGGAAAAAATACTTTCCCATGTAACGGCTGAGCGGATCGGGAAGTGAGGAAAAATGCTTTGCAAACGCACCAACACGGGTGCCGATAAACACGACCCACAACACACTTGCGAAGATTTTCGCCACTTTCGCCCCCCCCCCCCCCCCCTCCCACTCCATACCCAAGAGAGCAAGACGCGGGATTAATGAAGATAATAAATGTTTAATTTTTTAATCGCACCAATGAGAGTAATTAAAGAAAATTCCCGGCCGTCGGCGCAGCCGCTGCCAAACTTTAGGATGCTTTTAATGTTTTCTTTTTTTTACTGCTCTTGTGCTTCTAGGATTTCACCCATTCCATCGTGATCCTTTTACAGTGCCAAAACAAAACAAAACAAAAACAGCACAAGCGAGCGTGATGAAAAAAAATCACGCCAGTCTCGAGAAAATTTAATCCAACATTGTTTTACGCAACTTTTTCCAACCCCCATTTATATAATGAATGAAAAAAAAAACATCCAAACGCACGCACAAAAAAAAACCTACAGGACACATTGCGTACGACGAATGGAGGCTTTACACTTGCGTGGAAAGATTTGTTTGGCCAAATAATGTCCCTCGAGATAGGGCATCCGATTGTTCCTTAACGCATCGTGTTCTTACGGCAAGAAAGATGTTAAACTCAACCACCCCGCCACGCCTGTATCGCCTGTTCTGCAGGATATAATCTTTAACGTTTCTTCGCCCGAGATTCTTCGCTAGAAAAAGACACGCGAGATAACAAGCGACAAGCAGCCGGAAACGGCAGGGAGTGGGTCGGTGCGCATAAATAAGCGACGGCCATAACTCATGGCACCGAAAAAACGGGGTAAAAGATGAATAAAACTGGTTTAAAACCAAACAATACCATTACGGCTTGATCAGAAGGGTGGTTTTAATTGTGGTCGTAATACGATTATACGATGTCAATCCCCGTGCAGTACGGTAGCAGTATGTATATTCTAGGCGTTCTTTTTTTATGCCCGTTTCCGATGAGTGAGGAAATTTAATGCTACAGTAACGACCATTTTATTTGCCACGAATAAAAGAACACCTTTCATGAGTTACGTGCCCAATGATTACAAAGCACTATCGTGAATGCTGTACAAACCCAATAAATAACAATACATCTAGCTCTCACAGCATTCTCATAGTAGGATATTGAAAAAGTTTTAAATTAATTTTCGTAATTACCTCGCACAAACGGAACGTAACAACACAAAATCGGCTTTAAACGATAAGGTGTAACAAATGTGAAATATTTCTAGTCGCTCCCCGCATCGTACATTCAACCCATTCTTGTGAGAGAAAACTTTTCCAACCCTTTCGATGACATATTGGCAGGTTATTAAATCCCCAACACTCCCAAAAACCCGCACATAAGTGATGGGTCAAAGTGAAAGCAAAAGCCTCGCCAGCGAACGCCGAAACTTGAAAACAAAGGCTACAAAACCGAAAGAACCGAAAAACGGTCAGACACCGGTCCGGGCGGCCGATAAAGCGTGGTCAAGCTGACACATGTCGTCTGTCCAGGTTTCCTCTCCATTTGTCCAGACGACGGCTTCGGGTTGGACTTTGGGCCGGAAGAAAAAGTTTCCGAACGCAACCGTACCGAAGCCAAACCACCGGAACCTGGTGAGCTAGAGTCCGGTTTTTGGTACCGGTACCAGTATATTTTGTAGCCACATCGGTATGTAATCTAAGCTGCACTAGCTAAACTTTTTGCCGACCTATGGACGGTGTGACTATCCTGTCTGTTTTCACCATCCGTCGCCATGGCTCCGACGGGTACTTCACGCATACAACACAAAGCATGCATTGAAACTGACGAACAGGTTTCGGGTCAAATTTGGCCCCCATATCAACTAAAATCAAATAGAACTTAATACCGTTTAATACGTTTTGCTCTGATATGCTAATAAAACGCACACATTTAAAATCGTGCAATCGTGCCAATCGATTTTACTGTTATTAGGATAAATATTTAAATGTTCCATGAATAGCAGAGAATTCCAAATCAGTGCATACGATGGTCGATGGACAATTTAATGATCCATGTTTAATCTTTCCAAGAGATCTGTAACTGCTTCGAACTAAGAGGAATTTTCCACACCATTGGTATTTAACTAGTTTAATTCGATCAGTTTATGGAATTCAAGTTTTTACTCTTTTTTAGTTTTGCTCCTGGAAAAGAATCATCTTCATCAGTTCACATCCGAAGCGATTGAAACTAGAACACTACACTTAGTTATTTAAAACATAAAAATGATTTCATTATTTACTCTCAGAAAAGTACAATCCATTTAATAATCGAATATTTTTTATTACTCACGTCACGTCACCCATTTTATACCATAAATAATAAATACCAATGACCCTTTAACTTTAGAGCCTCCTGCCCAACACGTACACATTCGCCTATATTAATCTTCCTAAATCCGCTCTGAACTGAGCGAATTTTAAATTAAATCAATTCCAACGGCCAATTTAATTTCGCCATTTTCGCTCTCTTTTTTGTTCCCGAAATATCAATCGCGAAACGGGAAAGATAGTGAGCGCTGATTATGGAATTCCAACGCAGCTATTGCATTTTGGGACCGCTTGCCCCCACCACAAAACGTCAACGCGCTTGTGACGGTTTGTGGATGATAATGGCGGTTGCGATATCCTCGCGCATCCGCCGCACGTTGCAGCGCTTTTCTTTTTTTGCTCTCTTACCGAACTCCATCACGCTTCCATTACGCAAAAACCACCCACCCGGGAGGGCGCACGGCCGTCCCATGAGTTCGGATGCATCTATCGTACTAATTTTGAGCCACATGAGGTGACCGAGGTTTGTGGTTGCACGCGGTGTGCAGAGCCTTCCCGGGGTGTCATTTAATCTTCCCTTTCGTCATATACTAGTAGGTTTAACGTTGTTTTTTGCATTTGTTTTGTTTCACTCGATTCTGCTGCTGCGGTCGGATCGATCGCGCTCGCTCTTATTGGGGTCGAGTGCTAATGCGCGGACAGCTGTCCTGTGGTGTGCAGCATCGGTATGATTCACAGCAAATTAGAATCCAAATCAATTCGAAATCCACACTGGAACGTGTTTTTCGGCACGCACAACAACAAACTCAGGCAGATGGTGTATGCAGCCGGGGTAAGTTTTCTACATTCGTCGCATTTCCATTGCCAAAGCGCACAGCATCCATCATCAGCAGCAGCGGTTGGAAATGTGCGCGCGATCATTAACGTCCCCACCGTCATCATCATCATCAGCGCCCGAGGAGGTCATTGTGCGCATTTCGAGAGGATTGAATTTTTCCACCCCAGTGCACATGAAAGAGAGATAAGAGAATGAAGGCGAGATAAGGACACAGAGACACCAAAAAAGGGATCGAGATTCGATTTCCGATTTAATTGATTCAAAATTTACGAACCACCACGATTTGGTGATGTGTTTCACTTCGTTTTGTTTTCTACTAACCTGCTGTACGTGAAGCCAACGTTCCAATCGGAATCGAACGAACCGCGGATGATGGTGTCCTCGTGATCCAACCGATAGCAGACGCTGCCAAGCGCACGGTTCTGTCGCTGGTTCACAATGATTGACGAGCCCAGCTGGAGGGAGGTGAACACTTTTTGCCAGCAGCTCACATCGAACGCTTCCGGCGATACTGTAGCGGCCAGCGTGTACGTTTCGCGGTTGTAGCTACGGAGAAATGCCTCTTGTAGTAATTATTACACATCGCACTAGCTGCTGGGCATGGGAACTGTGGTGCAGTGCACACTTGGAGAAAGATCTATTGTATTGTATTACAATATTACCCATTAAAATAATCCCTTTAGAAGGTTTTATCCACGGTACGGCACCGGTATAAGTTTACGAAGCCAACGCTATTTTAATGACACTCAGAACACCCCGGCAGCAATTAGCAAAGGTTGTTTATCGTTACGACACACAGCCTCGGCACGTTTCCTTCACCTGTAGCATTAATCCCGCGCACTTATCTCTAAGCAGCCGGTGGCAAACCATTGGCTTTCCTACCTACCGGCCAGCAAACGCCACGTTTGCGTTGTATTCGCCGCGATAACATTCACACAGCACTTCCGCTCCGACGCAGAGCCGATCGTTCAGACTAACCAGATGATCCACGCTGACCCGGTACCAGTCGAGCGAGCCCGGCATGCTGCACCGTACGGTCGACGTCCGGCTTAGTCCGGTGTGCTGCAGTGACAACTCATCCACGAACGGTTGCTCTCCCGGTTGCAGCTGCAGGGCCAGTGCCAACCCAACCGACCGGACGGGCCGATACAGCAGCACCAGATTTGCGAACAGCGAAGCCGGATTCACGTCGAACGCTACAAGTGGTGTGGTCTGGAATTAATTTCATCAAACAGTGGCATTATGCTGCGCCCACTAATGGGTTCGGGTGTAAGAAACCTACCAGCACGCTGTCGCTGCACCGACGCTGAAAATGTCCACCGAACCGGAAGCCGGTTGGTGTCACGTGGCTCAAGTTCCAGCTAGCACCGAGCGTCCGATTAACTCCGCAGCCCTTCGTCAGGTTCAGCTGGAATCCTTCGAACCAGCGCGGCCGCAGGTGGTTGATGCGTTCGTGCAAGTTCGCTACATCGCCCGGATTCAGTGGCTGCTGCCGGACGCCCGTCGTCCACGTGAATGGCCACGGAAATCGAGCCCCGTAACGCGTATCCGGCACGCACGACGGCGATTTCGATGTCGGACGACCGTTCGCGTTGCTTTCAGACTTCATTCCAAGACTTCGTCGCAAACACCTGCGCGTGTGTGTCCAAGAGAAAGGCCGTCGTTTTTCTTTCTGCTACTGCTGACAGCCCGGCATGTATCTTCACAGCCTGCTAAGATGGCGACGAGCCAAACAAAACAAGAGTGGTTTGGCACAAACAGCACACAATTCAATTTCTCACACCGGCGCCGCCAACTTGGATGGATCCATGAGAGCGGCTGCGTGACAACAACAACCAATCCCGCAGAAACAACACAACACCAAGCGGGGGGTCCGGTCCCATTTGCATAAACAAACGGCAAGTGTCAACGACGACGCCGGGAGAACGCTTTGGGCGCCAAAACTGACACCCGAGCGCTGACATTTACGACGACCATGCCATGCTGCTGCGCTGCACATTTATCAAAATGCATTTTTCAATATTGGTACACGGGGTGACGGGGTGGTGAATTGCACTTGTCGTAATGTTCCTGAAACGATATAAAAAAACGAAACACACACACACAAATCGTCCGCATTATCGAGTGGACAACCCGAGGACCTGGGAGTGCCACTGCAGTAAAATGATGAAAAATCACTCCCTGGTTCGACAAGTGGATTCCAGAAGTGCGGCGAATATGGAGCAGAATAAAACAATAAATGCCAGCCGCACGGGTGGAACGGAACGGGTGCTTAACTAAATCATGGGGTAGCAAAAATACAAAAAAAAAACAGCGAGAAAAGCAGACGCTCTGCGCTGAATGCTGCGTCGATGCAGATAAACAGTATTTCTTCCGAACTTTGCCGAACTTTGCGAACTTTTGCCGGCGCCCATCTCGCCATCGACAAGCGCTGGGAGACCGCCGGTTTCTTGGCACTGGTAAAGAATGGAAAATCTACGTGCTGGACCAGCAGCCCGCCCGGTGGTGTTTGGGGTGGGAACTTACCCTTCGTGCTGCGCCGGGGGTTCCACAATCAACGGTGCATCGACGACGAGGGGAAGGTGAAGACGCGGCACCTGCACCACCACCCCTGACGAGCCGCCGGACCGAGTCACGAGTCATCTAGAATTTCCATATCGAACGTGAATATTTTATTGAGATTTTATCGCACCGACTGTTGGTTCACAATTTGCACCACTGCAACAGAGTGGGGTAGATTATTAATTTTGCTGCACTTTCTTCAAATCAAATTTTCTCGCACCGTGCGCGGTGGGAAGGGTGGGGTGGGGAGCTGAAGTACTTTCGGCGACATAAAACAGCATATTGCAGATAAAACCATGCACCGTTTGGTTATCAAATTCACCGCGTGTCTTCTACTGCGGCCACTGTCATGTTTATGAAACGCGCCGCTGGTGCATATTTTATTTCCAAAGCTTCTTACTCGAGGCGCATAAACTGTCCGTGTAAAACGTCGGACGCCATTCATCATAAGTTCCAACCGTTAAAAGAAACACCCACGGATTACTTTAATGGTTTCAATTCATTTGAAAGCATGATTAGTGGCAACCGTGGCACGATTGTGCCGATCAAAAAACCCTGATGTGTAATTAATATCGTAATTTTCTTGCGTTTATTACACCGTCGGCACGGAAGCAGCCGACGTTTGCAAATTTCACAATTTCATCGCTACCGATCGGCTTTGGGTTCGGTTCGGGGGAGCTGAAATCAATTCTCCGTTCTCGCGGTGTTCGGTGTTCCGACCGGAAGTGAAGCTTCAGCCACGGAACGACAGGGTGTAAAAGAATCGAATGGAACCACGCGAGTCCCAACCATCAAAACACACCCGATCGCACAAAAAAAACAGTGGCTCGCAAATGTTTACGAGCGAATTATATTGATTTACGCTTTCGAAGGCAGGCTCGCGCACCCGCGTTCGGCAAACAGTAAAACCCCCTTCATCCCCCATCTGACTGACGCCCGGCACCCGGCAGCGATTTTAATTGATCCGCATGGGTACGGGAGGCACGAAAAAGATCCCCGTGGCCGTGGTCATGGCTCGTAATACGAAACGACATTTCCGCTTTCCGGTTGAATGCCGTTGTTGCACATTACTCATAAAATGTCGGCCGTTGGTTGGTTCGACCGGCCCGATTGTCTGTCCCCCCACCATCCGGGACCGCAGCTGGTACACCCGTTGGTTGGGGACGTCCAGTTGGTTCAACAATGGTTCGCAGGTGACCTACTTCGCGTTGGGGATAGGAAGGGGTTCGGAAGGGGAGTTCAAGCAGGGGAGGGAAGAGGGGTTATGGCATTGGTTCCGGGCAGATTTAATGACACCGATATCCGGTCCCGGAGCCTTGCGAGGCGAGCGGAAGGATGCAGAACAAAAACACACACACACACACCCGGGCACACGCACATTCAGCCACCCCGAAAGTCTGTGGCCGTTCGTTCGTGTCCGTGTGGTCGATTGTCCGTGGCAAATGAGCCGACCAAAGACGGAACACTGTGGGGCAAACCCCGGAACGCCCGTCAAGGCTCGGTAAAGTTCATCGCCAGGAAATGAAAAACCCATTTCCTGTGGCTAAAGTGTGAATGGTGTACCAGTGTAGAGGGGGATTGGCACAGTGTTCGGATTTCTTGCACCAAACCATCAGATGTATGGTAGGCCATGATTCTCAAGGTCGAAAGATTGAGGTTTGATTTCGTTTTTGACATGCATTTTATGTATGATATTTCCTGTACATGATCTCTTCTGATGGGCATATTTCTAATAAACGAAACTAACTAATCTATCATCACGCTCTCATGAAAGGCACTTATTGCGGGTGTTAAAACACAAACACACAAACACCTCAAACGTTTTAACACACTCTTCAATTCAATACTTTACAACTCATAACCTCCCCCTTTTCGACTCCCGATGTGATGCCCGCCCGCAAGGAAAGGATCGAAATGAAAGTTTCACCATCGGGGCAAGTGAAAACCGTGCGCAGACGACAAATTTCCAAACACCCAAACTTTTCCCTACTCACAACACGACACCGACTGTCCATGCCCGGGGTGGCATGTGGAGGTTTGTGTTTTGTGAAAATGCATCTAACTACTAATAAACACCAGTAGAGTAGTTGATTCTCGCGGCATTTTCCACCATCCCCACCGCCACTATGCAAATCTCCACACCGCCTCGCACCATTCTGTGCATAATTAGAAGTGGCTTATACCGGTCATTTTTGGTCCTTCTTCACCGGCGGAACGTTAATGGCAGCTTTGGGAAGCTCGTAACCGTTCCGGTGGAAATCGTTCTACCATGCATCCGTGCTACTTCGCTCGGTGTACTCTCGTAAACTTTACGTCCTCCACACCCCAGCCAATGAAACTTTGATGAACGATGGGAATAATCGTGTTTTATGATCATGATGGCATTAAAAGTTGTCATTCGCCGTGTAGCCGCGACATGACATGCGAACAGGACAGCATGATTATGAGGGTCAGCGTGATGCATCCGTGGTTATGCACTTTTCCAACGAGCGACTTCAGAAACGATCGTACACGGTAGTAAAAGTTTGCATACGACACGGTTGACGACGTTTATGGTTTAAGCAGGAGGGACGGTGATTTTTTTTTTGTGTTTCAATCCATTTTGTAGCGTAGGTGATTTGCTTCAAAGTGATTTGTCGCGTCTTGTGCCATTACGCCGTTGGTGTGAAAACAATTACCTGTTCATCGTTTTATTAACGGTGTGCCTTACAGTTTTCTTACACAACCGTACCTTCACTTTTCTATCATTCCCGGGAGAATAAACTTGTTTCAGGAATCTTTACACTCAGTGCGATGAAAGGTTTTCCACAGTAAATTACACATCCCATTCATAACCTCATTTTGCAACATTTGCCAACTAAGAGCGCTCCAATTTCCCTTCCAACACCAGGCCGCCGGCTTGGTTTCGGTTCCCATTTCTACCACACCGGCTCACCGGAAAAAAAAAAACACACACACACACACACAAAACACATCCGCCGCAACGTAAACCCCAACCACGAAACCGACGAGGCATCTTCACATTTCACAGGCAAAATTAAAAAACCCCTCCTTTACGGAAGTTGAACTTAAAAAGAAATAAACGCACCGACCCACTGCCGCTGGGAATGCGGGAACCGAAGTAAATGAGTGGAGTGAGCACGAAACAAGTGCATTAGCAGTACCTTTGGAGCCGTGGGTTGCTTCATGTTGGCAATCGGAAAAGTTTTTCCATCAGAGTAAGCTTCCCCACTCGCGGGCTTCTCACACGACAAGGGGTTTCAATTGTGTTGTGTGTGTGTGTATGTGTGGGTTTTGTTTTTTGTTGTTCCTACTTTTTCATTTTTTTTCAATTTTGCATCTTGTGTGCGTTTGATGCTAGCTAACTGCACGATGGTATCAACACAATAGCAACAAATAGAGACAAACCTCAACGGTAGGTTTGACGCACCGATAAACTCAAACAGAAACATGCAAAGTGGGAATTGTGTTTTGATGAAAACATTACAAATTAATGTTGGTTTTCATAACGAACAGTTCCGTGTAGCAAACGACCACTGAGAACGCTACTAGTGGTATAAAGAAAACTCGTTTGTTTACTGAGTATTTTTTATCAAAAAAAATCTAAAGAGCTAGAAAGAAAAAAAATCAACTTAAAAAGTTATTTAAAAGAACTTTAAGTTAAAAAAATTATTTGAAATAAGTTATTTATTAATTTTTAAGGAAAGTTAATTAGTTTTGATAAAACTCATGGAAAACATTGCAAAAAATCCAAATAACCTCCTAAAGCGAACTCAATTTGTTTTAGAGGATCTGCCATCAGACGAACGTCCAGATTCGGTGTATTAATTTAATTTAGTTTCAGCTCAAATGAACCGTTTTTAAATTTGTAACTTGTATGTTTCGCAAAAAAAAAACCGGAATCTCCAATACTCGCTCGCCCCAGACACTGGGTAAATCCCAACCCATCGCGATCCAGCATTATCCGTAGCGCAAACGCTCTCAACTCGACTCGTCGCCATCCCGGTCACAACAAACGCTCGGGCCTGTCGTCTGCAGTGCGGTGGTCTCGAATTCTCCCGGCACCACACCGCTTGTTAATCACCCGTTCATTCGCTGCGGAACCGGGAAGCTGGAACGTAGAAACAGGACCTCATTGCACACGAAAATGCAAATCCCACATCGCCAACAGCAGCAGACGGTGCCGAACGAAAACCGAAACTTTCACTTTCTTTCGCCAACACGCGTGCACCCTCGGCATCGGTCTAACCGGAAGGACTTTAAAGGACAAAAGGACAACACGATCCGGGGGCGGGGGGACGGAAAGTGTAATCGTAAATAAATCCCAACCCACCGCCGGTGGTTTCGTGATTCACGGCAACTCGTCAGTGCAGTGGCTCGTCGACGAGGTAAGGTTAGCGTACCGTCGTTTCGTCGGATATGTAGCTCCCGGTACCCGGATGAGTTTGTGGTTTTCTTTCGAATGTGAAACTTTACGGCTCTGTGTATGTGTGTGTGTGTATGTATATGTGCCCTTGGAGAGACGCACCGGCAAATTGCACCGGGTAGATGGGGACATTGAGAACGAACTTTGCAGAACAAAATGCAGTAATTAAAACCGCCAGGACTATCTCGTCCATCGTATCGCAGTATCGTGTCATGAGCATGTGAGGATTTCGTTTGTGCAAATAACAAAAAAAGCAAGACACTTTTTCCCAAAGTGTTTGGAAGGAGTAGTTTTTCGTTTCGTATTCGCGGTCGCTTATTCTCGAACTAGTCCCAGCGTACACCGGGCGCGGTACGGCTAAACAACAATTTAACCTTCATTTGTTTCCTACACAAAACCGGACCGGAGTTTGGAAATAGCACCCGAATGCGTTAACTGAGTCACATAAAACATTGGATCCCTTGGCGCCTTGGCTACGAATTTTGAAGTCAATTTAGAATACCAAACTGATCGGAGATCGACACGGGAAAAAGGGATAGCAATTAGGCAAATCGTTTAACCTCATTCCCACGCCGTAGTTGATTTTAAATTCTCCTAATCACCAATTTCACTGTTTATTTACGATTCCATTAATCGACCGAACCATAGTACACCTTTCGCTTTCGATCGGGCAGTGTTTTGGGTGTTTCACGGCTTGGTCCGAGAGCCGTATTTAATCATGCGGTGCGATGAAGGAAACGATCATTAATTGCCACCTGGTCGAGCGATGATGGTTGGGCGGTGTTTCCAGCGTTTCAAGTAACAAATGTGAGCCATTTACGTGCATTAAAAATTGACAAGTGTTTAATGGGGTGGTAATTTTTTTCGATGAAATAGGGATACGATAGTAATTCATTGAGAAGAGACAAAAAGAATGTGGCTAAAAGGAATAATTTGGGTATAAAATTTATTAACAGTTCAAGACATCAAAAATATCTTCAAGTGGAAAATGAAAACTAGGAACCATAATTCAACCCTAGTTTCAGTACTATTCATATAAATGATTTTTTTTTTATTTAAATGACACGCTCTACATCTACAGCTCAAACTATCTCACTAGCAAACAAATTCATCGCCAAAAGCCCGTACTCATTCTCAACCAGCGACGGCAAACCGGAAAATCAATCTTCCCATCGGTAGTGATACACGTTATTAACTTCGTTCCTGTAGTCACGCTCATCAACTTGAAAGCTTTCTGTCACGATTCCGATTCAATATTTGCGCTCGATTCACACGCCTGCAATCGAAAATCTACATGAAACGGTCCGATTCCGCTCGAAATTACTTATCATTCCACGCACTTAAGAAGACGCTGCCGGCATGTTCCGCTCCGGTCTTTTTGAAAACGCTGCTCGCGATATTATTTATTCATGGTAATCATCGATATCCACATTCCGCGACATGCCCCACAAACGCTTCGCTGTGGGAGCTGCGCGGAATATCACCGGAGAAACCAAACGAACCGAAACGGACCTCCGTCCGCATTCGCGCATCCATTACCCCGCCATAATGATGCCGATCGTGAGCCCATAATAATAGCAATAATGACGAACAACTCTCATCATCAACTCCGGTGTGGTGATGGTGCTCCTGTCGCGTGCAACGGGTCGGCCCTCGAATCCATCAAGCTCTCAAAATTAGCTCCCTATCTAATAGGACGACGGCTCGGCGCCGTCACCACAGCTCCACCCCCACTCCCGGTGGATCGTTTTTCTTCCGCTGCGCGTATGTGAACTCAAATCACACGCGGCCCCTCGCGGCGATGCGGTCTGGTGTGGTTCATAAGCATAATATTAACATCTACTTAAGCGCCTGCTCCAGGGTTCGGAGTGTATGCTCGCGTAGCAGCAGGATGAAGGGAGAAGGGAGAGCAATTATAAATTATTCAAATACATTTCGCCCAACACACTGGAACGGAAGCCCGCCCAAGGGAAAGCCTCCCGGCGGCTTTGTCACCATGATGAATGATGAGATTTAGCTGTTTGCTTTAGCGAAAGACGCGTCAACTAAAGACAAACACACGCGTACGATCGGGAAACGGGTCCATTGAACGGGAAACCATGTAGAGAAAAGTCAGCCTCAGACAACCGCACTGGCACGAACTATCAGTTTTCGGCGCACCATATACGCTCTTGTTCGCTCTTCCCACTTTTACTTTTCAATATCCCGAACGCGAAATTAAATGCATCAGCCACACGTTAGATTAGAAAACCGAACGCATTTGCGTGTGACTGATTCATTGCCGCGCAGGCATAAAATTCAAATTAAAATGTGATTTTCAACATGGAGGCGCCCAGCCTTCCTCCGCTACCTGCAAATGCAAATATATTTTCTATTAAATTGTACACTCCCTCCTCTTCGCCTCCCTTCCCAACGCAAGCACCGAGGGAACGGAAACGGTTTGTAGGCATTTGCAAGAGCAGATCCCCGGGGTGGGAGCGAGGGTGAGGACGGTTTGGATTTAAAATGCAAATTTAATATCCCGCACCGTGGTTCAACTAACGCCCTCTCTCTCTCATAGTAGGCTAAGTGGGGAAACAAAAAAAACAAACCCAGTCGCTAAAGGACTCAAATGACATGTAATCTATTCCATGCGAATGTCACCAGCATGTCACCGTGACCACACGCGGTGGCACTGGGCGGCAAAACCACCATCATTTATGCGAATCATACCGAAACGACCGAAACGGGCGCTTTAGTCAACATCGTTTTTTTCTTTGGGTTGTGTTTTTTTTTCGTTTCGCTCCTATTGGATTCAGCTGCATGTACTGACCAACATCATAAAAATGCACCGATCCCATGTTAGCAAAATCTACCCCTTGCACAGCGCTGCACTAGTTCACAATTATCATAATTGATGATTAGTTTAACGAGTATTATAACGCTCATAATTAACCGTCGTGCTGCGCTGCGCGGGAGTCGATTTAGCAACATCAACATCATTAGTACTGAATGGTAATTAAACATGTACCGAAACGAAGATCTGGGCGAGTTCCATGCAATAAATTCGAGAGCGCAGGTGTTGAACACAATTTCGTATTAACATACGGCAAGTGCCGGTTGGATCGTCTACCAAAATATTGCCATTGCTTTATCGCTGTCTTATTACGAATGTAATGTTTAATGTGCCTTGACAAAAAATCTCATTATTGTCCTTTTGCAGAATAAAGTATCATGCTTTTCATAAAATCCTAATCCCATTACTAAACCGCGTGCAGATTTTGCGTGTAATTTTAAATAACAAAAAATACAATCACTCAACACTGTCGCACTGCTCTCGTACCATTCATTGCAATTATATGCACTGCAGATAACACATCCTGCTTTCGGGCTTCATTTTCACTCCCCCTGATCCACCGTTTCATTAATGTAATTACTGAAATCCCTACGAATCTAGCTCTCTCGCGCTCGCTCCCCTTTTCGCTTTTCCGACAACTGGCTCCTTAAAACCTTTCTCGATCCGGCACTATAGGACAAGTGGGCTACTGTTTGAGCAGAAAAAAAAAACGCACACCCGCATATAAAAACTGCAACCTTCCTAGATTTATAAGAGATTCTGCAGAGTTCATCGAGAGTGTTTTGTAACGAATAAACCTATTTGCATCGCTCTCCACTGTTCATGTTGGCACCGAACGGGCAAAAAGGTAGGCAATTTTTTGGTTGTTTTTGCTGGGAGCTAAATTGAGAATGGATGCGTTTTATGCATCGGTTTCAGCAAAGTTTAACTTTCATTTCCCTAAGTACCGTGCGTTGCCCGCCACGTTTGCCAGACAACTCTTTCGACCATTAGCTCTTGTGCAAATAGGCAATTCAATTATCTTCCTGGATAGTCGCATCATTCTGACGGAACTTCACAATCCCCCGCCGGCTTCTTTGCGGAGTTATGGAAAACATCTTCTGACAAAAAACAAACCCACACACACACACATACAAACAAAGAAAAACTCAAACTCCGTGTGTCGTCGGGAAGAGCGCAAAAAATATTAAATGGTTTTGCGAGCACAAATGTAGCCGAGCATCAAAAAGCACTCGGCTAACTAATTAAAGAAAATGTATCTTGCCTTACCTTAGCCCGAGTTGTGGTGGCACCACCGATCGCCCGGTATCTGTCGCACGCGACACGAAGGTGGCGGAAACTGGCTGCAAGCAAAGATCTTAAGAGCAATGGCTAATTATGAAAAATTAATGTTTTGCCGCAGTCAAATTTGCGCTCAAGAAAACTAACTCCCCGAGGAAGAGCAACAACAAAAAAGCAACGCGAGCAAATGCGGAATGAAGAGTGTGCGAAAAGTGGAAGCAAAAATTGCTTACGACGAAAAGTACACCGGCAGACAATTGCCATATTTTGCCCGTTTTCGGGTCGGGGTTTGGCGAACGGTTTTACTTTCCATTCCCTTCGCAGACTTTGATTCATTTTGCAAAACTTTCATTACGAAGAGTAATGTTCTGCAGCGCGAGACGGAAGAGTATAATTTCATTTCGTGCAATATGCGTTCTGATGTGGGTGTTTCGTGGGCGAATTCGGCTCGGTTCTTGGCAAGATGCTTCAAATCGGAAATATGTTTCATTTTCGCGGGAAAGTCCTTAGTGTTTATTTTAAAAATAAGGCGAGACTCTAATCATCCTGAGTTAATAGAGCTGGGTACGTAAACAGAGATCGGGAACGCTACATCCTGCCGATCAAAGTTAAACACCACGTCGACAAAAATTGTTTACGATATGCTTCTTTATTGGTACTACGTAAAATCTAATATTCTGCTAAACTAATCAATATCTAAATTAAACAACCTCTTTCTTAACTCCTCTTAAATTGGTGTTCGATTTAGGCCACCGGGCGGCATCAAACGCCAAATACGGATTTAGCAAAGCTCGTTATCCTTAATGTAAATTGCCATCATTAACACCACACGCTTCCCGCTTCAGTGGACCTTCGGTAAACGATCGCTTTCGCCCACACCAGCTCTACACGCTCAATATTGTCACTTTAGAGCCGATCGAATCGCTCGCTCGATAAATCAAACGGGTCGGAGAGGTCGGGATAACACGCTTGCAAATGAATGCGAGGCTACATTTTTCCAGCGCCTACTGATTCGCTTTGGAACGCTCGTAAGCATGGTAAGATAAACCTCACATGTAACGCAGTTCAAACGTGCTGTGTCGGGAGTTTCATATTGATGCGTGTGTTGTCCGTATCGATGCTTCCCAAAACTGCTATCTTTATTTCTGCTCACATCTCGCCCCATTCCAGGATTGCAAATGTGCGTCGGTTTAAACCCTTGTACCGTCCAAGAGATAATTTATCGAATATGTCCTACATTTATTTACCTTTCGGTGCTGCTTCCAAGAGGAAGGGAGCGTGCTTTGGAATCGAAGCCAACCAGAGCCAGAGCCCTTCGGAAATAAACCCCAAACTACACCGTTCTACCTTTTCCAGTGCGGTTTGATTCATCTCCGACCGCCCCTTGCAAAGTCTTTCATACCACTATCTACGTTACGATGGAAATTTCATTGTTTTGAGCAAATCGTTTCGAGCTCATGCCATCCGGCTGCTGGTCCCCAGTCCGGTTCTGGAAGGGGTTCATTATTCTTACATTTTATTGCTCTGGCCCCGGTGAAGTCGTATTAAAAATAATTTATAGGTAATTGGCGTTTTATTGTTTGACTTTTATCTACAAACCGGTGTTTCCCGTGCACCTTCCAAGCGCCCTACAAATCCTCATCGGACGCCCTAAATCTTACGCGCGAATGATAAAGAAGATGAGATACGGCGAAACAGGGTGAGAGAAGAAAGTTTTTCCCCCGTTTGGCTTCGTGCTCCGCTCGAAAAGAAACGAAACAAAAGGGGCCAATGAGGAGAGTGTTGAAAAAGCGGAACGAACTCATTCTGCTTCATCCAACGTCAACAACACACAAAAAAAACGTTCCACCCGGTAAACGACCGGATACGGCAAACCGAAATGGATCAGTCAGTGAGGCGAGGACACATTTCCATTTCGTACCCGCACCTCCCTTACCGATTGGGTGACATGGGTTGCCTTTACTGGGGCACATCCAGCCCCCCCGGCTCGTCCCACTTCCACTTCCCGGAAGTGTTAGAGGTTTGGTGACCCGATTTGATGGTGACCCGACCGGCGAACAGACAGCGCAGCGAAAAGGGTACCCATATCGATTTCTTATTCATGACAGTCGATACCCACTCGGTATACGGAACGGCGGCCTACCCTTCCCGTGATGGTGGGGATTTTCGCAAATAAAAGAGCATGCAAGAGCAAATGGACCCCTCGACCACCGCTCGACCGTATCCCGACCGGACGGTCCCGGAAGTGGAATGGATGAGCTTTAAGCACACTTGAAATTAAATTTGTATCCAATTTGATGAAAGACACATTTCCGATTCTGTCAGCCCCGACTGCCGGCGATCGATCTGGGAACGGATAGAACCCATAGCCACGGCCAATAACAGTCGAAGCTGGAAAGAGTGGAGTTTCGGTCATTGGCAGGATTGAATTGAACCGTTTTGAATGTCGTTTCTACTTTTTTTTTCATTACAATGACGATATCGATATCGGGAGAGAGGGTTTTAATAAATAGCAGGAGGATGACTAGCATGGTAAAAAGTTACGATCAAAGGATTTGGATAAGGGTAAACATAATATTGAAGAAGGAATTGCTCTTTACGGAACGCTTACAGGAGTTCGAATTGATCAATTCTAAAACAAGAATGCAGCAAACGTCCACATTGCTTAATCTGATTTAAGACATCAAGGCAAACTATGATTTGAAATAATAAATAAAATATTGCCAAATTTTATAAGCTTATTGAAACCATTGGGGAGGAATCCAGTGAAGAATTCATTTCCACAGCAATGGCATCCCATCAATAAATCCGAACGTTGAAATATGCACTAGGCTGTTGGAAACTTTAGAATAAGAATGAAATACTACAAACATGCTTCTATACATAAATACCTTTGTGCTATGTTCCAACCACAACCGTGACTAAATCGATTTCCGGACGACCGGATCCGTCACCAGAGCAAAGTTGTAATCAAAAAACCAATTTACTAAGCACCGCCCGTTGCAAAATTGCGCATAACAATCCAGTTCCCGGTGAGGGCAACGGTCGGTCGCTGCACGTGCTGGTCGAAAAGTATTTCCAAGTAAACGCACACCCCGGATGCAACCGCCGGGTACATTCCATCGTGGATTAGCGGACAAGGTAGAAAGTTGAGCGCAAAAAAAAAACTCCACCTCAAAGGCCACCCCTCAGCGTAAGCGATAGTCAAAGTAACCGACCTCGGATGGGGTTGGAGTCCGGCTGGGGCAGTATCTTCATAATCTCGCCCCGAACGCAACACCCGACCTCACGTCTATCTTTTTATGCAAATGTTATCAAAGATTGAAATATGAAAAAAGCTTTCGTTTTCACTTCCTCCCGCTGGTTTCGTGTCGTGTAGCGTAACGAATCGGATCACACCAACGGCAATCGTCGCTCGCCCAGTGCAGACGAAGGAAGGCGCGGAAAACAAAACTTCATTTTTATCCGTAAGACGCCCGTGCCTCCCGGGTGGGGAAGTGCCGTGCATAAAAAGTGCGAAATAAAATGTTTACCTTGCTGCGACTCGTGACTTCTTTGTCTGATGGGAGTTTGGTTCGCTCGCTTGAGATGCACAACACCTGGCGCCGGGTTTTGAGCACGGAACAAGGGGTCGATACTAAGCCGTGCCTTGTATTATACCATTCTCCGCAGTCCATCCGTCCATGCGAGCGAAAGATCGAAATAATCTTCCAGCCGTTGGAGTTGGTACGGGTGTATTCTCCATCGGGCGCCGAGCCGAATGATATTTCGATCATATCAGAAATTAAATATAATCCGATTAGCTTCCCCCGCCGCCAGCTCTTCAACCTTTCCCGGCGCAAATCGCCGAAGCACTGATCGAATTCGTTTTAAAGAATAGCACCGACCGAGGGGGGGGGGGGGGTGTGGGAAGGATGATTATGGAAAATGTCTGCCGTCCGTGGAGTGGAAAATTTGTCTCTAAATCCCTTATTCCACCCGACGCACCCTGTTGAATTTCGTTTCTGAGGCAATGCTTTGCCCAGCGGTTGCGAATGTTTCACTCCCAGTGCCAATTGCAACCGTTCTCAGCTCAGCTCAACTCGGCTTAAGGCAGCCCGTGTCCACGTTTTCCACCACCATGTGAGCAGCCGGGACCGCCGTTTCGGTCGGGACGATGTTCGAAAGCTTTTAATGGGAAATGGTGGATCATTTCATCACTATGGGAAACGATGGCCTGATTGGGCCAATTATCTGCGATCTTGAGCTGGTCTCCGTTAATGTGGAAGTGTTCTTTCGTTTCCCATCCCATCAAACGCCGTGCTTTTATCCACCTGTTGGATCCATCAGCGTGATGAGATTGGCTGTGAACGAAAAAAAAAACTCGAAAAAAAAAGAATTATTTCATCCTCCGCACGATGCGCTTTTGCCGGTGGGTATTACGAACGATTTGTTTGTTGATTTAATTTCTTCATCGGTTCATAATCACGGTAGCTTTGCCCTGATTTATCATTCATTTCAAACAGTACCATCTCATCAACTCTTTGGCAGTTTGTTCATACAATTAGAAGAAAAGCTGCAGCTGTACCAAATAGACGCTCCCACACGGCATGCAGTTTAATTTCCGGTCATCCTTTGTCGGGCTTCCCCTACAGAGAGAAGAAGCTGTATCGGAACCGATTTTGTAGAATATTGAACACAGTCAATCTATCTCGGTCGGGGTTTTTCGCCAGCGAGTAGAATGTATCCAGCGAGCATTATTTTCCAGCCACCTGAACTGAAGCGCCCGTCTCAAGGGCTTTTGGACGGTACTGGGCTCCGGCTGGTCCCGAGACCTGACGCTGACCACCGTTTTCCGATCGAGAATGTGTTCACTCGAAAGCAAGAAAAAAAAACTCGATACCATACGAGTTGGTAAGCGGGCCACAGCCTTTCGAAAATCGAACGAGTCCTGCCAACTGCCGGGCCTTGATGTCGATGACTTTTCCTTGATCCCTGAGTGCTCCCGGGTAGCAAAATCTCCGGATCAGTTACGAGTGCTCGAGGATTAGATTTTCCACTCGAGCGAACTATTAAGAACTAGTCCCAACGGTGCAGCTGCTGATACGACTCTTGTGGTTCGTTTGTTTTTTTTACGCTCATACACTGCACACTCACATGCGGTAGAAGATGAAACTACTCCGTTCAGCCGGAAAAACGGAGTCTTCATAATCCGTCCGGTGGACGGTGAGAGGATGAGCGTAGGGGCAAATCAGCTTAACCACCGGACAAATATGTTTCAATAGGACGGAAAATACATGCCGCAGTGCCTATGCCCTAGGTAGGATGCATCTGTACATTGCTTCAACACTCATTGGCATGAAGCAAGCGAGCTTAAGCTGATGAAAAACGGCTGCTTCAATTATATTGCCTGGTGAGAGGCTGGTTAGTTTTAAAATGCCGAAAAGAGCAAGGCATTATTTCATAACTATCTCCTTGCCTCCTTAGTTTCTATTTTTATATTTTTTAAATTGCTGTCGTCTATCAACACCATCACAATTTTATAATGCTGAACATGTCGGTTGGCAATTTTATATCGACTACTTGTAGGAGTAGTTAAAACCCTTTCAATATAAAATTAATTGATAGCTCTTTTATCAAATCGAAACACGCAAAGACGTTAAGTGGTTGGGAGAAAGAAACATCAAGATGAAATCAATTTATATCCCCAACGTTACCCTCCACGCGTTAGGAGAACATCCCAAGGGCTGTTTTTAGCGGTGGTACGCGTTAATGACAGGATTTTTTTCGTGGTGGAACAAGAAGGATATTAATATAATACGAACGGATAAACACAACGGCGGAATAATATCCGACCGAACGATTTTTTCTACAAGTTGTTTGTTTTAACCTGAAAACGAACTCTTTGACCTAAATATTGCCTTTATTATCATCCACATCGAGCAATTTGATACCGAACGAAGCTTACACTACATAGACTACGAAATCTTTATGTTTGCGTTACAGCACCCTTTCACAATGTGTAATGGGTTCCCTAATGGAGCGAGGCGCATGTAACTCAATGCCTTGGATTCATGTATCAAATATGGAACCCTCGCAAAAAATAATCAAAGGAAGCAGTAAGAGACGAAAAGAACTCCGCTACTGTTTTTACAGCCTAGTGGATGGATTTTGTTTCATTTTGATTCATTCATTTTATAAGTAAGATGTTTTTCGCTTCAACGAGAAGAGATGTCATCGCTCAGCCCACTGTCGACTTATCGGGCAACCGGATGGGCCAATCAGTGGAACCAATCCTCCTCTTCCCTCTACTAAGAACGTTCGGTTGATCAAACAACAAGTTGTGTTTCAGGTGCCTGGACGAATACGAAAGGAAAATCAATTTCCTTTTTCTGTTGATGATCCCTGTTGCTGTTGGTAAAAGTTTTTTGTGATTTTTCTCCTTCGACGATGTTATTTACGATGTACTTTTTTGCTCCCCTCTCTCGCTCTCCCCCCCCCCCCCTCTCCCGGGGTAAAGGATACTCCACCTGTCCACTGATTGCTGCCGGCAACGCGCGGATCGTATCGACAGCCTTCCGCAAAGCCAAACCACGGCACACTGCTCGCATTTCCAATTTGGTTGAACGCCGGACAACGCAAACATCAAAGGTAAACATCGGCCAGTTTCGGTCAGATTAAACCGTTTCCCTTGCAGCGGATGTGGGATAAAACGGTACCTGGTGTGTTTGGCCACAAGGAAAACCAGGACGAAAAAAGGTAAACAACTTTCCCATGCTGCCGGAAACCTGCCGGCGTGGGCACCGGAAGGGTTTTCTGGGTCAACTGGAGCTTGCCAACTGAGCTCTCTTCTACACTACAGGTTCCAAGGACTGAGGACTGTGTGCAAAAAAGTGTGACAGCTATTAGCACTCAGCTGTTTTTGTACCAAGCTATTCTTACAAAGCGATACGCTTTTTAAAAAATTACTTTGTTGATTGCATTAGTGTCAAACGATAAGCGACATCTATAAAACATATTTATTTAATTTCCAACTCATAGTAACCGTCCTGGAAAGCCTCCTTTGATTAACAATTTAGATTTCATAGTGGAAAAAATAATTTCAGGACCATTACAATTTTCATTTAAATTAATTAGAAAGAGAGCTTTTTACATACAAAATATTCAATTCACATATTTTTTTTAATTAAACTGATTTAAAACGAACAGTTTAAAATCGAAAACAATACCATAAATTCGTTACAGAATCGTTCATCCGTTGCAAGATAATTTCCTGTTGTAGAAACAAAATGTTGCTCATCCATGTGGAGCATCAATCATGAGCTGAACCATTGTCAGGGAAATGAAATACCTACCGTTTTGGAAATTGTAAATTTCACTCGAACGAAAAAAAAGAGCTACCAAAAATCATTGGAAGAAAGATTCACCATATTAGGCTACTCACAACATGCGGGGGATGTGTTGTAACTAAGGCGTGGGGATTTCTTTCCGTCTGTAGCGATGACGATGGTACCGGTATTGTATCAATTAAAACCATACAACCGAGTTGGGCAGTGTACGCTTGAATGCGTCAAAATGTAACTACCGCTCTATGCCGTGTCCAGTTCTGCAAACGAATCGGGCCACTAGCCCGAGTGCTTTCTAGCTGAAGAACCCATAAATCCTGGACACTAGTGAATCCGCACACGGTATGACTAATCCCCGAACTGAAAACCCGAACGCAAACACACCTTATGTGAAAGACAGCACGGAGAAGTGAAAGCTTTTATAATTGACTTGTTTCTAGTTCGATTGATTCGATTTGCTGGTTCACAAATCGGACGCTAAGCTTTGAACGCTTTGCCCGTGTTCGGTCGGTGGATGCAAATCGAAAACTTTATCTGTATGGTTAAGCAACGGCACGAAGCAGCTGGTACAACCGGTATATAAAACAGTGTCACAAAAACGAACTCACATAGCTTCATTCGCATCGTGTCACCTTCATCATCGTTGTCACTAAATTGAGCACCGGGAAAGACGGCTAGCACCGTGAGTTGCGAGTCAGTAAGCCCCCGGATGGGGTGAACGTTGGGATACATTTTTTAAATTCTATCGTACGCTTCCGTTTTTACACGCAGCTATGTGGCTCTCTCGTGGTCTTTGATTGAATACTGGATGTTTGTTGTTGTTGCCTACGCTGTACCAGCCAACATCCTCCTCTACCTTCAAATTGCAGCTTCTCCGCATAAAACCGTGCAAATAAAACAACTAGCGAAACAAACAGGAATAAACTGCAAACACCGCCAACCGTACCTTTCTGGATAGGTGGACGAAACGAAGGATTACTGCAGCACGGTAAACAGAGATTTGCTCCAACATCAGCAGCCAGAGGAAGATGTGTTATTTTTTTTGCACTATAGCTTTTCCTACTAAAGCTTCCGTCTGTCAATCTAACCAGTCGGACGCAGGCAGCCGGACGGTATCCGCTGATCGAAGTGATGATGATTCAATAGTCGACGCAACTTGCATAAACGCGTACTATTTCGCCGGTTTGTTGGTTCTGCACTCGGCAAACGCATTAGAAATTCCAAAGTTTACTTTTTAGTCTTTGCCGTTTCGAGTATTGTTGCGGGGATTTCGTTTGTTCTTATATGATTGGTGATGGATTTGCTGTGTGCAAAAGGCTTAGGCACGGTGCGGTGTTCATGATTTGCACAATAAAAGATCCTAAAACATAGATAGTATGTTTGTTTCTCAAAAAAATCATAAAAATGTTTTTAAATCAATGAGACAACAGTTTGATAAAACACCAGGAAGAGCATGAATTATGCTTTATTTTACACATTATTTTATTCACGGATTATCGTAAATTTATTAATAAGTATTTCAGTTTTGAACACATGGTCATTCACAGTGCACATGATACGAATCATTCACTGCGTGCATAATTCTTGTCAAAGCTTCAAAATACACTTGTCGTACGCATATTAACATCCTCACATCATGTGCACATCCCTCTCGAGCCATTTTGAAATGCTTCTCCCCATGACTCGAACATTGCTCCTTATCATGAAACCCTGCCGTACTTCAAAACATGTTCACGTCAACTCGGTAAATGTCGCCGGCAACTGTCTAGGCACTTCTGTCATAGTACATAGGCATCATAAACCACGCGGTGTCATCATGGCATCTGTGCACTGCTAAAAGCTCCAATCCACCGTCAGATTACGGTGACGTCGAGGATGCTCCCGAAACCCTTCGGTCAGGTGTCTTTCCAAGCGTCCCACGGACACACTTCCCATTACTCACTTCGCAAGCGCGCGTCCCGGCACACGAGAACCCATCGATTGATGTAAGGCAGAAGTGACAGATATCAAAATATCGGTCGGTACTTTATCGTGCACGACGTGGGACAACAACCCGACAAACAGCACAGTAAACACACCCGACGGTCTCAACCACTGACGCAAGGGGTCAACGCATTCGTGCATGGACAAACCACATGCCACAACGATGACGGGCGGACGAAGGACCAAGCTTCGACAGAAGCATCAACCCCAAGGGGCCACACGGTTCGCATATAATAGACAATCTGGAAAATTCGCTCTGATTTGATTATACATATTTCATCCGCAGTCATTCATTCATTCATGGACATGTGGCACTTCAACCCAGTACGTGCGTCTCCGTCTGTGGCAGTACGGTTTGTGAACAATTGCTCCAGTAACGATGGTGTTTGTCTTGACTGCTAAATCTGTGCCCTGAAATCGGTGCCATTTTCCCAACTCACTCTAAGATTCTTGCCTACAGACTGGCATCTTCGATACCGCTCCGTCTCGGCTCGCCCGACCGAGGTCAAAAGCTTCGGGCTAGCAACCCAATCCGGTTGGTGAGAACTGCACACGATCCCCAACCGCACCGGAATGGTCTTGGGTCGAAAACCGGAAATGCATTGGACAGCGTTTCCTCCACACGAATCTGCCGAATTTCCTGCACTCCGGTTGTCTCTGTTTGGCACTCGTCCCCTCGAAACGCACGTAACAATATCACCCACCGGCATCACCGCAGACGAGTCGTTCTTTACGTGGTATGATTTACTTATCTCCCTGCTGCTGTCTGACAAGCCAGGCTTCCGTACGTTCGACAGTGACAAACAATCGATAGGTTTACCCACACCGCAAACAGAACATACACTACGAGAAATTGTGATACTGTTGAAACAGGAGTTTGGCAGGGGATGATCCAGAAATTAATCCACTCCATTTGCTGCACAAAAACAAACACACAAAGTTTATACGATACAACCGAAGACGATTGGGATTTGAACGCTCCTACCGGCAGTTACGTTGGTATTGGCTTGCTTTTGCGACCAATTATGCTTATCAATTACTCGACCAAACGGCCAGTTTTTACCTCACGTAGGTACTGTTTAAGATATTAAACGCACTTGCTTACAACGTTACAATGCAGGCATAGTGGCACTTTCTTGGAACGTCATCAAATAAAAAAAAAAAGCAAAAAATTAAATCTAAAAATAAGACGAACAGCACTAACCGTCTTTGTCGTAATTGAAGATCGCAAATGAGGACAAAATGTTATAATAACAACACCTGGTTCTCTACTTCCGTTCTTCTTCAGCATCTTCTGCTCTTTGCTGATTCGATCAACGCCAAACAGTAGCGATGTTGTTTGAGAATTGGCGTTGCTTACAGATGAAACCTCTAACCCTATAAACAGTACACCATACAGTAACAGCGCCTTCGCAGCAAACAATTTATCCATTATTGAGATCGATGGTATTTTTGAGTTATTATTTGTACGATTTTTCCTACACAACGGTAGCGATTGTGTTCGAAAACGGTATAATAACGCCACTCGATCAGCGGATGGTTGATACAGTCCACTTGGAGCCGTCGATCAGCCATGGCCAGCGGTAGAGGAAGTTTATTTGTCATCGGTACGCTGCTGCTTGCCTGCAGTCTACTAGAATGGACAGAGGCGCGTCGCTTCAGGGTTCCTAGCCTGGACGTTGGTCGCAAGCTGCGCGAATACAGGGCCAAGGTTTCGGCGATGCCGAAAGGTCAAGTACACCGACGCATTAGACCATTCGAGTTCGGTGCTGGGGTGTACAAAGAGTTCGACATCATGGAAAAGGCACCTCGCCAGCGCAACGGAGTGGCACTGTCCGCTTTCCCGAACGCTCGTTGGCCTAACGCAGTGGTCCCTTACGTTATTGCCGGCACCTTCAGTAAGTGCATGTTTGGTGTATTTAAACCAACAAAAAAAAAACAAAACTAATTACAACTCCTACGTTCATCATTTTAGCTGCTGCTGAAAAATCTGTCATTCAGTCGGGAATGGCTCAAATCGCTGCTAATACATGTGTGAGGTTCGTTCAACGCACCAACGAAGCGGTGTACGTGACGATCGGTAATGGAGCATCTGGTTGCTGGTCGTACGTGGGACGCAGTCTTCAAAACTCCGAGAACCAGGTCAATCTCCAGAGTCCAGACTGTGTTGATATCGGTACGGTGGTACACGAGTTGATGCATGCGATCGGTTTCTATCACGAGTTTACCCGTCCGGATCGTGACTCCTACGTGTCGATCGATCGTACCGCTCTTGCACCAGAATATCAAACTGATACGTTCTACCAAGACAACTACGCCAAAATGCCGGCAAATGATGTCGTCCTGTACGGTCGACCGTACGATTACGGTAGTGTAATGCACTACTCGAAGTACGCTGCCGCCGCTAGCAATAGGAGACCAGTCATGAACAACCTGCAACCCTGGACCGGTGACTTTGGCAACGAAAGCGGTCTCTCACCCAACGACATCATTGATATCAATTATATGTACTGCAACAGTACGACTACCACCACCACCACCAGTACCAAAGCAGTGACAACAACAAAGGCTACTATCACTAGCGGAGCAGTTTCGACGACCGCTTCGACGACCAGACCGACGACCACTACGACGACCACACGAGCCCCTACCACCACACCCATCCGTATCTTTCCAAATCGTAACGGCATCTTCACGACACTTGTTCAGGTACCTTTAACCCGTTTCCTTGACCTACTCCGGTCGCTTCCCATCTTCAATTTCTTTACCATGGGCTAAGCACACCTATCCTGTTCTACAAACGTTTACTTTTATCAAATTCAATAAATATGAAAAAGCAACGTAATAGCTTACACGGTCAAAGCTAAGAGAGTTGTTTTGTAACACATGTACAACAGAAGAGGGAATTAGCATACACTGTACACCTTCTAGATAAGGGCTTTCTGAAACACACTCCGAGGGCAAGGTGAGCACCACTGGGTTCCACCTTCGTAAGGAAACGCACCAACTGTCAGCGTGAGACCCGCTAAATTAGCCACAATAGCAGTGGTTTGACGTACTTGCATGTAACGATTCTTGCACGTGTTTGTCTATTTTTTCACGCATGTGTGTTAAACGCTAATGAAAAGAAGTAGAAGAACTATCAAAATATACAAACGATATCATCTTGCTGTTAACGGTTGTTCAACCCATAGTGGATATCGTCTTTTGAAGATAGACGATAGCTTACAAAAATTTGCACGTGTACATCTCTAGACCCATCGCTGTAAATGTTAATACAGCTTGCAATAATGATCGTATCGAGCGTTCCTTGCAGATTAAACATTCTTTACAAATAACGACATGTGTTCAAACTAGCACCATGACGTCACTAGCGTTATTTCGAGATCGTAGAGGTGAATATGATTTACGTTTTTGTTTGAAGCACTGTAACGACAAGATTTGTCTCACAGAAGAAAAAAAAACATCACCAAGATTGCGGGCGGAAATGGTATATTAATGACACACGATAGACGCAAAAACGGCACAGTATCACAGACACCGTGATTAAGCTACCATGGCCTGCGGTACAATTTGGAGTTTTCTTGCGATCGGATTCCTGCTGCTTGCAGGAAGTCTGCTGGAAGAAGTACAATCACGAGCCGTCATAGAACCCAGCCTGGAGGTAGGCCGGCGGCTACGTGAATACTTGGAACGGTCGCCAAAAGGACGCAGTGTAAACGAACGTGTCCCGATGCCGTTCGAGTTCGGTGCGGGAATCTACAGAGAGTTCGACATCATGGAAAAAGCACCGCGTGGACGCAACGGAGTGGCACTGTCCGCTTTCCCGAACGCTCGTTGGCCTAACGCAGTGGTTCCCTACGTTTTTGCCGGCACCTTCAGTAAGTGCATGTTTGGTGTATTAAAACGAGTATAAAAAAAAAAACAAAACTAATTACAACTCCTACGTTCATCATTTTAGCTGCTGGTGAAAAATCTATCATTCAATCGGGAATGGCTCAAATCGCTGCTAATACATGTGTGAGGTTCGTTCAACGCACCAACGAAGCGGTGTACGTGACGATTAATAATGGAGCATCTGGTTGCTGGTCGTACGTGGGGCGCAGTCTTCGAAACTCCGAGAACCAAATCAACTTCCAGACCCCAGGGTGTGTTAATATTGGAACCGTAGTGCACGAGTTGTTGCATGCGATCGGTTTCTATCACGAGTTTGTGCGCCCTGATCGTGATTTATACATATCGATCGATCGTACCGCACTAGCACCAGAATATCAAACAGAGCAATTCTATACAAACAACTTCTTAAAAAGATCTGATAAAGAAGTGGTGTTGTACGGTCGACCGTACGATTACGGTAGTGTAATGCACTACTCGAAGTTCGCTGCCGCCGCTAGCAATACGAAACCAGTCATGAACAACCTGCAACCCTGGACTGGTGACTTTGGCAACAGAAATGGTCTCTCACCCAACGACATCATTGATATCAATTATATGTACTGTAACAGTACAACTAAAGTTGCTGCCACAGACAATACTCCGGTGACAACTACTACAACTACAACAACACCTACCACTACTACTACCACCACTACGCCAACAACTACCACTACGGCTACTATTACTAGCGATCCCATGACTGGCGATAATAATAGCATTTTGAACATAGATGAGATGTCGTTCGAAGAACTTCTAACATTAATTCGAAACCTTGCCATGGCTCCTATCACGAATTGAACGGCTGTTCAGTCTTGTTAATATGAGTTTGAACCAAATTTAATTGAATAAAACACAATTTTAGAAATGAATATACATTCCAACGACTGTTTTATCATATCGTATTGAACAAATCAATTTTATTGATTGATGCCATTACGAAATCAGACGAAGTTTACGCTTAGTAAGAACCAACATAAATATATCACAACATTTTCTATTAGCACTAATCAGAAACATTGAATTCCTTTGCTGTATCTTCTTTATCCTTTCTACACGAATTTCACAATGTTCCGTCATGGCCACGAAACTGTAATCCGTTCGCTCGCGCTTCTCCCGACGCTTAACATTATGTTTGTTCACAATGGAATAAGTACTCAGTTTTACGTTAGCAACATCGGTTTAAGTCATTACATAATTTCAAAATATTGCATTACGAAAAATAAAAGTGATTTACCTGTTTCATACAACGGTTGATACTCAATGCTTCTTCATATTTTTATTCTATCACCTCGTGAGCGTCACCTTCGACTCTCCCATTGTGACTCTCCCATTCGGTACTCTTTGTCCTTGAGCCCAATGCAGTTTTTCAATGTCCAGTGGTTGTGTTTCTTCTATTATTCAATTCTATTTACCTCCCCAGACTTTGTTTGCTCAGTCGCTGTAAATGATAGCACGCGAAAGACACAAAACCGTTGCAGTACGATAGTAGCCATCGAGAAGCCATGGTATTCGGTACGGATTATTTCTTTATCGTCCGTTTATTATTACTGTCCTGCAGTCTGCTCGCATGGGTAGACGCACGAGCCGTCATGCAACCTAGCCTTGAAGTTGGCCGCAGGTTGCGCGAGTACCACGCACAGGTCCAATCGGTTGCTCGAACTCTGCCCCAGCGACACAAGCGACCGTTCGAGTTCGGTGCAGGCTTCTACAAGGAGTTTGACATCATCGAAAGGATTCCACGGCGTGGACGTAACGGGTTAGCACTGATCGATTCTTCAAACGTGCGCTGGCCAAACGCCGTGGTTCCATACGAAATACAGGGAAATTTCAGTAAGTACATCCCTTAATGCAATCCATATATATCGACTAGCTAAAACGAAGTTGAACATACATATTTTAGCAACTGCTGAAAAATCCATCATTAAAGCTGCCATAGCACAATTCGCCGTTAAAACGTGTGTGAGATTCATTCCACATACGACCGAAGATATCTTTGTGACGATTGACAACAGCGAAACAGGATGCTGGTCGTACGTAGGACGCAGCATGGATAACGTAGACAATCGAGTGAATCTCCAGAGTACGGAGTGTGTGAAAACATTTGTCGTGGTGCACGAGTTGATGCACGTGATTGGGTTCTTCCACGAGTTTGTGCGCCCCGATCGGGACTCGTACATATCGATCGATCGATCCGCACTGAAGCCAGAGTTTCAAACGGACGAATTTTTCGAATCGAACTTCGCCAAAATGCCCGAAAGTGCCGTCGTCTTGTACGGTCGACCGTACGATTACGGTAGCGTCTTGCACTACTCGAAGTACGCAGGATCAGCAAACCCAACGAAGCCGGTTATGAACAACCTGCAGCCCTGGAATGGTGATTTTGGCAACGAATATGGTCTTTCTCCATCCGACATAATAGAAATTTGTTACATGTACTGTAACAGTACGACGACTAGTGCCTGTCCTGCGCCGAAGACTACTACGTCTACTACAACTAAGGTTACCAAGACTACTACGTCTACTACGACTAAGGTTACCAAGCCTACTACGTCAACTACTACCAAGAAAACAACTACCACTAAGCCAAAAACCGTGAAAACTACGACCACCAAACCTGTGACCACAACATCGACTACAGGCAAATGTACAACCAAACGTCCAGCATCTGCCACAAAGCCCGGCTATCATGGATCATGGCAATTCCAAACTCTCGACCCCCGTTCCCCACCACACCGCAACTACCGCGTACCAAGCCACGACCATCATCACAAGTAAGCCTGAGTAGATTATTTTGTTCCATTATTCTGATATTATATAAAAATAAAGTAAATAACGTAATTGAAACTACCAGCTGTCGAGCCGGTATAGATGGATTCACGTAGAGAAATCAGAAATACGACCGTGTCACTACGAAAATAAATCAGACTTGATCGTTACTACTATGCAGTTAACTAAGCTGAAGACTAAACCCATTTCAACCTGAGATCCGCGTTGAAGGCGGACCATTGTGTATGCGAGCAACTTGTTTTTCGTGTGGTACGAAATACGGTTGCTTTCTTCATCTGTGTCAATATAAAACAGCTCACTTTTACATGAAGTCTACCGGAATCTGCAATCTGCGTGCTATACTGTAGATATTCTGACTCCATCTGCACTTGAATAAATAGAGCACGTTTTAGGGCCGCCATACACGATACAACTAAGCGTTGTTCCAACGCAAGATGAAAAGACTTGACTTGCAAGATGAAAAGATGAAAAGACAAGTGATAAAAGAAATGTTGTGATTTCATTGACATATTTAAATACTTTAAAATTGAGGTACAGTGAGAGATGAAGAAATACCCGTTTATTAAATGTTTATAAGCTCAAGCTAAAATCGGAAATAGAAAAAACAGTTTTTTTGCGTCAATATATGTCACATTTTGTATGTTTTGAAAAAGTCTTCCTTCGTTTTAACGCTTGGATTCGAATGGAGCAAAGAATAAGCAAGTTCGTTTTGAAACCTCAGGCAATCGGGCAACCTTTCACTACAAAAGACAGCTTAACTCACTGTGAACGCAAACTCTCTCACATCTTTATCTGTAATCTCCTTGGTACGTGTTTGGAACCGACACCCTCACTAACGTTGGTTCGGGCAAACTTGATCAAGCAAATATTTGCACATGCATAATCATATGCAAAGCAGTTCAAAAGCCAATCCCAGCTGGGTCAAACGTGAGCAAGCGAATGCATGCCCTAGCACTACTGTTTTTAAGATTATCTTGAAAAATCAAAGCGTGACCGATTACTGGGAAGGTAAGCGTTTTACCATGCTTTGAAAAACTCTATTAAAAAGCAAGCGTCTGATTCGCATAATTTCGTAATAATTAACGAGATTTCACTCTACAGCTTGCTTACTTCTCCGCTAAAATGCAGCAACTTACCACTTTCTCGGAAAAGATTTACCACATGCAATCTTGAAGCATGCACACATCAACCAAAGCTGTTGAAAATCATCCAGTCTGTTTCATCTAAACCACATATTAGCATCCGTGGTTCTCGAGACATCGTCATCGTCCTGTCTTCCTTCTCGCTAAATGCAGCAGCTTGTTTGAGCTGCAGCTTGCCGTTGACACCCAAACCGTGGCAAGTTTGAGACGTTTTCTTCACCTCAGCCGCACTTCTTTCGTGTTTCCTCCCCAACAAAGCCGAGAGCCCCAACCGTTCCGGTATCGGGATCTGTGCCCGTTGCCCGTCCTAACTAATCCCTGTTTACAGTGGTAATAACAAACGCAAACACTCCACTAACACGCATCAAACCACATGCACACAAACGCGCTCGCACTTACACACATACACATGCTCTATCGCCGCGATGCCAAGCTGCTTCGAGTGCACAAACATGCACAAACACACGCGCACACTTATGGCTCAAGATATCAAATGGCAGGCACCAGCAGCGGGATGTACAAACTTGAAGGACTCGGTGTCAACATGCGTTGGTAGGTATGGAAGGATTTGGCCCGAGAGTAGCTGTGTTTGCACAGTTATTGAAATAGATGCTGTTGAAATTGAATATACATATTCTCGGAGCGATCTTCAAAGGCGATGCGTGTGCCGTGCAATCACAGGATTTTCCGTTCCCAGGTCTGTTTGCAAAGGTCACACGAAGATTCCCGCCCTTGGCCATCATTTGTTTGCTAACTTGCCATGCAACCAGCAGGATTATATTAATGCTTCCAGAATGGAAAAATCTCCCCTACTTCGCTAGTACGACGTGAAATAGACATGTTCCTAACAATATTATAATAAACGATAAGTAAATAAAGGAAAAAAGGTAAGAATAAAGGGAATAAATAAAAATGTACATTATCTATATGCAATCATCATTATCGATTGTATTTATTTATTTATTTAATTAGAGAATTAGAATTTAATTAGAGAATCGATTGTACATAAAGATACAAATTAACTCGTGAAAGATCCAATACACGATTTTCTTTTATCGTGCACAAAAAAGTAAGATAATACTTCATCTTTCATCAGAACTTTCAAAAAAAAACCATTGAATCTAAATTGCTAATTAAGCTGTATCCGAAACATGTTTCCACAATTTGCATCCCATGTAAACTCTGCTGTACAATTGTGACCAAGTTTCCATGGCAACATTCGCTACAAGAGTGCCACGCTTCATTTCCCTCAATTACGGCCGTTAACATTTGTCAAGCAAAATTCTGGCAAACAGTTTCCATCAACAATCACGCACAGGCCCCAACTGTCGGGCCTATTTCTCCGGTCAAACCGCAACCACTCGGCAAAGGTTACCCAGCCGTCAATCTAGCAGCTGAACTGTGAATTGTGTCACTCGAACGTTCAAATTCAATTTCCACATGAATCACAAATCACACTTAAATCCCGCTGTGTGTGTGAGAGAGCGTTCTTTTTCGTGCCCATCCCGACGGAGACCACTTGTCAGCGCCTGACCTGGACCGATTAGAAGTCCAATAGCCAACGCTCACACCACATGTAACAATTCCAGGACGGAACGGTGGTAGCCGCGCAAGCCTTGTCAATCACCATCACCAGTCCGCTGAACAACGAGATTCGGCATTCATTGTGGCGCAGCGGTGCGGCATATTTCTGTCAGGCGCACATTATGCTGATGCTGATTGAAATTTTTCGTGCAAATGTAATCTTTGCCCAAACTTTTCGTCCCAAACGGCAACAACGACACGGGGAGCAGCGGCAACAAAAGCAGATCAACCGCACCGATGTTTTATTTAATCTTACTACCGCCCGCAAAAGTTGAAATTAGTTTTCTTTCAGCTCGTTCGAAAGACCCCATTTATCTCAAAATGTTGTTTCGGGGGGAGTGTGGGAGAAAACTTTTCCACACACACACACACACACACACACATTATTGCGCAAGAATGTT
Source organism: Anopheles farauti (assembly GCA_000473445.2). Classification (NCBI taxonomy): domain Eukaryota; kingdom Metazoa; phylum Arthropoda; class Insecta; order Diptera; family Culicidae; genus Anopheles; species Anopheles farauti. The sequence goes on from KI915048.1 coordinate 490,285, forward strand.
TCGGAAGGTACCGCCAAGATGGGCTAGTTTCAATGGGAAAGTAACAACCGCACGTCTTATCTTAAGCGCGTGATAAATGCACGAGGCTGAAAAATGCCGGAAATTCAATCCGGGATTACCCGATCCCGATGACAGGGCGCCTGGTAAAGCCAGTGTCGCTATCAGTAGTTTAATTAACGCAACCCCTTTTAACCCACGATAATGCTACACGAGCTCCCGAACTCGTACCGAATGTGGTAGGCGATGGGGTAAATTCAATTTGACCCTTCTCAAATCATCACCTGCACCCATCATCCCCAGGAGGGGTTCGGTTTCGCACGGCATTTTCTTCGAAATGTCCTTTTGCCCACGGGTCCTCTAGGCCTCTAGGGGAGGTGGAGAAGGCACAACATGTGCCACGCCGTCGCTCTGTGGTGTGATGAAATTTAAAGCGCTTCCGGTGTCATATGGCGTGTTCCCGCAATCAGTAACTAGCGTTTAATTGGATTTAATATGTTAATCGTTTGGTTGAGCTCCTGTGACAATTTATAGGAGCGAGCGGAGCTTCCCTGCTCTTGAAGTAAAACGGCTATTGGAATCTTCCCATTGTGACGAGCTTTGGTGGAAGCTTATTTAACCAGCATAGGGGTTGTTATACAATACAGCGAAGAAGTAGTGTCCACGAGTATCCACTTATCTGAAGAACGATCCATCCGGCAAGGATTCTTTCGCCTCTTTTCAAGAATCAATTTGCTAGAAAATAGTACTACTTAACATTGCTTTTCCAACCGATCTGTACTCGCCGGGTAGCTTGACCATCCTCCGCTTTACAAAACGGCACGACGTCCGACATGTTGTGTGTGTGTGTTTTCGCTTATCTATAACACCAATACCCATACGCCCCAGGACATTGGCCCACAGCAGTGACCACAACGGAAGGTCGTCGTGTTGATAGTAACACGCTCACCTTCCTCATCTCTCTCTCTCTCTCTTGAGTCGTTCTAGAAGCGCCAACGAAAACATCCTGAGGGATATAACATCCCTCTGCGTGACAAAATTCTCCATCATTGCACAGCATGTTAGCCTGACGCTGGATGTTAGCCACCACACCAGGGCGCCACTTAGCTACTAAAATCATTGGTCATTACCGCTCCTTCCACTGGGAACCACAGTTCAATCCACTTCCCGGTTGTGGTCACTCGCACAAATTGAAAATAAAAATCACCTCCAACAAGTTGCGATACGGTACGGGCGAAAAGAACCCACAAACAACTGTGGACAACTGTGTTGGACGCCGCCGGAACCACCGACGCGGGCGGGAGATGAAATTTCTTCTCCAACACTTCGCCGTGGACAAATGGTGGCGATTTACCTCGGGTGACTTTGTCTGATGGCTTTGTCACTATTCTTTCGGGATCCATCCGGGTGATGTCATTTCCGGTTTGTATTGTAGGAAGCGTACGCGTCCCCATGTAAGTGCGTCGGTTTTCGAGCGTCTTCGCAACAGCAATCAAGACGTACATATCCCGGGTGAGCAGGAGCGAAGACCGCTTACTTGTGTATTGCGTTCGCGTCCGCAGTCAGACGTGCCAGTAATGTGGAAGAGGAAGAGTAATTGCATCTTTTAGCCAAACAGGAAATAATTGTCCATTCCATTCCTGCGGGAGCAGGCACTCGCTTCGAGCGAACGAACCACCACAAACCAGCCAAGGGAAAGGCAGGGAACCTGCAGAAGCTAAAAGAGAATTCTTAAGCATGTGTCAGCCCTCCATAACGAACGGCTCCGCGACCTGGCGTTGCCATCGAACGCACTCCTTCCGCTGCAAAATGTGCAAGAAAGATCCATTTAATAGATTCTGATTGTCATCCCGGCGGAACGACACTGATGAACCGGATGCAACGCCCCACAAACGTTGCAGTCATGGTCTGCCCCAGGCACGCTACCGCCAGCCCGCCAGTTGGCATCAAAGCAAAATGGGTGTGAAGTTGGCAAAAGAACCCGCCCTTTTCTGTACGATGCCGGTAAATCCGGCAAAGGCAACATCCGGTAACATTCGAGGGAGACACTTACGGAAACTTAAATATGTCAGGCAGGCAGTAATCGATCAGTTTGATTTTTGCACTCTATGTACACAGGGTAGTGATTGTGATTATTTATTCCAGATCAATTCTTTTCAAATTTTCATACTAGTTGAAAGAATTCTTAGATTAATAAAATAAAATTTAAAATAAACTAAATAATAAAAACAAGCTCGAAAACATAACATACATTTATTATTTTGTAGTCAAAGTTAATTATAATAAAAAATGTATTATAAACCAATAAAACACGAACACTATTGGTTAAGCAGTAAACTCAACGATTTAGTTCAACCAAGCATTTAGCGTGAAAATATTCAACGATGACTAGATTATTCTTATGAGCGCAACGAATTCGCTGAATTACCCTGTGTTTCCTGTGTACCATCATCCGCTTGTTGCTTTTTTATATCGCTTCATTTGAGTTCTGTTCTTACTATTCAACATCTTTTTACTCCCTCTCTCTTATTCCTTTCCTTTCCCTTCTCTCTCAAACATACTAACTGTTTATCCCAGGTTCGCTTCATCCAGGTCCCCGCCGTGCCATTGTCATTCTATCAAACACCGAAGCAAAGGAAACTCTATTAAGATCCGATTTTCCATTTCCCATCAGCTTCAAATCCGGTCTTTGACATCATCCCCGGCAAATGTGCCGAGTGCAACCGCCCCATAAAACCCCGGAAGCACCCCAAAACCGACTCCTCGAGAGAAGATTGATTCTGCACGACCCTAGGACGATTGTGTGATTTGATTACGTCGTCTGTTTGAGTGGTGCTGCAATGGTAGCAGCAAATGACATAAAAAAGAAACTCCCGCTCCGATGCTTTGCGCGGGTTCTTCCTTTGCTTTTCAACGTTTTTTTTGCTTCTCTCGGATGGGTTTGAGTTCAACTTTTCCCTTTCATCGTTTGGGCGCTACTCAAGGATGAAGAATCGCAAACCTTATATGTCAAAGAAGGGAGCTCGTTGTCACCTGAAACATCCCATAGGACTCGCCTTGACCCGCTCGATCGTTTCTGTTGTGCCGCGTACTTGCATGGAGCGAAAGTGCATCTGCACAATCACCACAATCTCCACCCATTGATGACAGTGAACCGTCAACAATAGATCCATTAGTAAGCGCAGAAGCCAAAAAAAGCACACAAGAATCCCTTCTCCCCTGAGGGCCATGCAAGTGCTTGCTCTAAAACCACGCATTCCCATAGAACTCGCTCGAAAAAGGGATAGAAAACAGATGGAGATAGTGGGAGAATGTTTTGCCTTCTACCCACCGTCACCATCCGGATTGTTTGCCCTGTTCAAATGTGAACGAAAATTTGTGGCAAAACCAAATCGCTAACAGAGAGACAACTAACGACCTGTGTGTGGCAACGAGATAAAGTCAAAGCTCAAAAGACTCCACCACACGTTGTTGGCGCGTGGTAGCGTACTAACTGCAAAACAGCATGATAGATGGAACCAGAAACGACTCCAGGAGCTCGGGTGAGGCATTGTTTCTTTTAACTCATCCAGCAGAAAGACGCCCGAAACTACGATCCCTTGAGGGTGCGGAGTGTGAAGCTAAAGTGTATGTTATTCTGTTTTCAATCACACCATCAGCGCTCGCCGTGATGCCGTGATGCAGTGGAGCTGAATAAGGCAACCATAAATTTGAGTTTGAGGAAGATTTAATAAAAGTACATAAATTATTCACGAAAACCCCGAAGCGTGTGTGCAAAACGAAAAAAAAACGACCGATCCCCATGTCAGCCCAGGTGGTTGATCCCTTGATAATAAACACATTTCTTCCCGCACGCAAGTCACAAAGCCCCGCACGACGAATGATAACGGCCCCGCACTAAGGTCGCACTGAATGCGACGGCCGTGTGGAAATTTTACTGAATGAAGTTTTCGATTTTTTGTTTTTATATTGCTTGGCACAACATCGCAAATGTGAAATCTCTTGGTATATTTTTTTTTTTTGTCGCACATCGTGTGATGGTGCAAACATTTGAACAAAGAGCAAAAGATTGCGCTGGTCCCCGTGAGGACGATGGTGATTTCGTTCGGTTTGGAGCAGCAAGCAGGTTTCCGAATAATCAACACTCGGAGTCAAAACGGCGAACATTGGTCCAAAAATTGCAAGTAATTTATTGAAAGCATCTTGAACGAAAAAGTCGATAAAATATTGTGCCATCTAAACTTGCTTATTAATTAAGCGAAAAAAGATGCATAACAATGTTATGGCTCCTAAGAATCTTTAGAAAATTTAGTTTATACAGAACAGCTCGTTTTCCTTTCACACAATCGCACTATGCGCACTTCAAAAGCCTGCAAATGTCATGGCTTTCTTCGAATGTCTGTACCGAAATAGGTTGGTTGATACAGCTTTTGGGAAGAAATTTCAAAGAACACAAACCTCGAAACGCCCACATTCCAGGCAGCGGTGTTTTTTACAGCACCATAAGAGCACGATATTATCCTGCCGGGAACATACTGCGCTACACGCCGGTTCGGTACGCTAGTTCCTCAGCAATGCCTGCGTTGTGATGGATCACAACACCCCCCGTACCGGCTTTGCACGCAAATCTAATATGAGAGCGCCGCTTTTATTTTACTTAAAATATATTTTTTCTCCTATTCCCGGAACCAGCCGACCGACCGACCGTGCTCGGTTCGGTACACACGGCAATTCGCATTTCCCAGCAGGAGCTGCACCGTTCGCTTCATGAGTCTAACCCGAACCGAAACCCTTCTTTGTTCAATGTCACTTTTGACTGCTGACACAACAGGCCTCAGTGGATGGGCGTTTATTTTTTTGTGTATTTTATCTCGCCGGAGTTTCCCGTCCCGTGCACTCACTCAGTACAGTCTGTTTGCTGTTTGTCGGTGTTCCGAACAGAATTCATATCTTCATGTTTCGAAGATCTCGATGTACACATACACGTACGCCCTGCTCGCCTGCCCGCCCGTTTTGGACACTCTTTCCACTTATGCAGACACCACCGCAGCTACCACTTGCTCGGCGTCTCTTCACACCAGGAACGTAGTGTGGCATAGTGGCGGAGGTCAGGAGGTCTCTTCTATCCCAAATCCTGCCGCCCTGCTCAGCACACGTACACGTGTGTGGTAGCAGCAGCAGCAGGAAGATGGAGTGATGAAATGCTGCGTGTTTCTGAACTTATGCAGCGAGTCACGAGTCAGGACACGGTCCAGGATGAAGAATGGTTGCCTAGCAAATGGAGAAGAAGGAGAAACAAGACTCATCCATCCCGAGATCCGTGTGCCTTTATTGCGCACTGGTGGAACAAACCAGCGCCGCATGACCCCGCCGCTAGGGCGGCGGTGCCCTCCCAGGGGTAAGACTCTCCGACACATGCCGACACACATACACGAACATAGCACATCAGAACACTTGCACACTCGATCGTTTGTCTGTTTACCGAGCAGTTTGTGTTCTGATTCAATAACAAGGAAATCTGCTGCTGCTGCTGCTGCTGCTGCTACTACTGCTGCTGCTGTGCCTTTTTACTTGCCACCATCCACCCTGAGGCCTCCTTACTCCCCCCAACGAGTTGGGGAACCACTTCGTTGAAGTTTTTTTTTGCTTCGTTCGTTCCCGTTCGCTCGTTGCCAGTTGTCCCGTTTTCAATTTGCCATCAACACATACACAAACGTGCGCGAGTGCTCCTAGTTTGCGAAACGGATGCAAAATACTCCAAAACTCCGGTCCAAGTCGCGTCTTTCGCTCCACGAAGTGTGTGTGTGTGTTTTTTTTCTACATACGGCGCATAGTATAAATGGGTACTACACGCGTACAACACAATCGGCGTACCAAAGGATGAAGGTCTTCTGTCGTGGGTTTTTTTTGGCCTCCCACATTTGCTAACTCTCTCTCCCTCTCTGCTGCCCATCGTTGTTCGTAGTGCATGTTTGTATGATCTATTGCGCCTGCTGGAATTGCCGCACATACTCCGAATTATGCGAACGGCTGGTAGGCATAGGCTGGGCCATCTATTCCGTCCGTTTTTTTTTTCTCTTTTGGCCATTTCACCATCAGTCAACTGAAACGAAAAACAAGAACGAGAACGACCGTTTTCCTGGCGCGCGACGGTTGAAGAAAGCTGCATAAATCCATACCCAAGCGGTGTGAGCGTGTTGAAAGGTGAAGACAAGCTCCGGGAGCGCGCCTTCCGGACTGACGCAAATACGGCAGCTGATGTCGATGGTAATCTCATTGAAGGCCGAAAATGGCAGCTAGCGGTGATTGAGTTCGCTTTCATCACAAATCGAAGTGACGCAAGAGTCCGACGTCGTTCCACGCATTCGAAAATTCTGCAAATTCAAACAAATTAAGTAATCTAACTCTATTCGGTGATTCGGAGAATCTATCTACACCATTTCCTTCTCATTAGTGCACATTGCTTCGTCCCGTGTGGAAGTTATAATTTTTCATCTCCCGTATCATCTCTTCGCACTCGCCAAGAATAACTGCGCTCCTCCATAAACAAGCTTGGCTCCATTTGCATAACATGACAAACAAAAAACGGAACATAAACTTTCCAACGTGGTTTCCCTTTTTTTTTTCCTTTCGCACAATACTTTAAACTCATCATAAAAACGTATTTTCTCAATTCAAGCAACTCAGCGCCCACCTTGATGAACAGTCAGCACATTTTTATTATAGCCGTGAAGGATTTGCATGTGCTAACGTGCTCCCCTCGCCTCTTCTCCCGTGCTCAGCAAGCTGAGCAATGCTGGAAACGAAACGCTGGAGCTGGTCAAAACCGACGAAAGATGCTAAAGTACAAAATCTGTTTATGCAAGGAATTACTCAACTCGTGCGTCAATGCCTTCCACCGTTACGGTTAAGAAAGTGCCGTTTCCAGAAGATGAACTCACACACACACGTGTAGTAGAACGGAACGATAGAGCCTAGTGAGCGTACAAGATCCTTCGTGTTTAACGCCCTCCTGTGGACTTTGTGCAACTATTGAGTGGAGAGGAAAAAAACACTGAACCTTAGAGAACACTGGCTCCCTAGTTCCCATCCATCTCCGTGGACGAAGAAGCCACTTCACGACCGGAGAGATTTCCATTTTGCCATTCCCCGACACCGTAACGAATGCGCACACTGCTTATGAATAAAACTGCTTTACCCGAAAGAAAAATGCTGTTCCTCCGATCAAAGCATACACGGGGAAGCAGCTCGTGCAGGCCGCCGCTCCTCTCGCACTCGTCGTCGTCTTCTTGATCTAATTTAAATTCAATTTTCATAAATGCCGTTTCCACATCCCCATCGAGGGTTTTGCTGCTCTATCCCGGACCCGAACCGATTACGCTCGGTGGTAGCGCAGGTAAGTATCGAACACAGGGAACGGGAACGATTACTAGCTCCTAGTGTTGGCGCGTGCCCGTGTGATGGATTGCGAAAATAACGAGCGAGCGATAAGTACTTTGCCGGGTGGAGGTGTATCGGTGTGATAATACGGACTGTATTATGACACACTCTTTTGGTCTGTTCGCTTTTCGCTCCCAACGGTTTAGACGACGGGGTTGAATGCTTTCCTGCCGCTATGGTTTGATGGATGGAAAGATGGTAGTGTAAGAGCGCTACTCATGCGAGAAGAGTTCCCCTCGAAGCTGGTTTCAAGTTTGAGGGTTAAATTAAAAGATTTCAATAGCCTTACATTAGTTCCCGCCTGCATGCATGGTTTCCGGTGAACTTTTGATTCAAAGGATCTAAAAATGAAACCAACGAATCGGATAAGCAAATTGGCTTAAGCGACGTAAACAGGGAGGGGTTTGTGATTGTTTCGTAAAATAGACAAAAAGGGTTAAGAACGGGCAAACGGACACGCTTAATATCGATCCATGAATCCCTGATTTGGGTATGAAATTTTCACAAGCTTTTTACTAAATACGAAAATGTTGTTGGAATGAAGAGCGCTCCAAGACCCTTGGCTGTCCGGGTGAGATCGAGTTTTTGTTTAAGGGAAAGCCCTGATGCTATTCCATTTTAATGCTAAACCAATATACAGTCGCACACTCCACCGCAGAACATTTTACTAAGTATCATTATCGAAATTACATTTCCCACGCAAGAACTTCGGCTCGAACTACTCTCGCAAAAGGACTCACTGGTGGCTTCCAAATGGGTTCGTTCGGGACGGTCAATTTTACCACCGTTCGGTTCTAAAGCGATTCCATTTCCTTGCCAAAAACTCTCGCTTTTGGAGCTTGAGTGGTTCGCTCTAGCACGGGAAAATGCCGGAGTTCGCAGGGTAGAAATATTCAAATTGGATTGTTTGTTGCTCTTTTCCAGCAACCGTACATCGCTTCTAATCTCGTTTCCTTCGCTCCTAGTTTGGTAAAGAAGCCAATACCGAACCATTTGCTGTAACGATCAATGATGGTGTGGTGGTGGTCATCAGCATTTTTGAGATGGTAACTATCTGTGCCGGCTGAAGCTGAAGGGGTTAAGTATATTAGAAAAAATACACATTCACTTGACCACGACACCAAGATTCGCAATGCAAGCGCGGGCATATTTAAGGTCGAGAAACGAATTTTCCTAATTGAATCATGCCTGCATTATTCATCATCTCGGTGTTGCCGAGCTTTGGCTGCATTTCGATGCATTTTCACAGCTTAGATCAGGGGATTAACTTGGCTCGTTATTACATTCTCTCTTAAGCACACTGGACCACAGCCAAAACCCGAGAAATGAGTTATTAGTAAGCCACAAAGTGGCCGAACAAAACAGAACCCATTCTGGCATCGAGCGTGCAAAATGGCACAAGCTCATTATACGGGGGAAAACAGATCGGTGAAACCAAAACATTGAAAACCCAAAACAAAAACACGATACCAAAACTAGCGCCCATTCGCCTGCCGTTGCCTCACAGATGCTTGATTAAAAGTGCTCCCTAGTCTCCAGTTTGGGGTAGTGCCGAGACCGCCAGACGAAACAAATTGCGTCGTGCAAGATAAGAAGAGTGCGGCAAAAGTTTCCACCGAAACCTTGAACCACCACCCTTTTCCACCCTATCACGCCACGTCGCGACAATCAGACAATTGACAATTGAAAGAAAATACTTTTCCCCTGTCGTCATTCGAGCTTGACGGCGAAAAACGAAATAAGAAAGTCTTCTTCCATTGTGTGGCAAAAACATTCCTTCACTAATTTTCCTTCCCGAACTTAATGAAGCGGTGGGAAATGTTTTTTCCTCCACCTCGCGATCCCAGGCCGATGAAACGATCGGTATTTAGCTGTTGTTGTTCTTTAATTAATTATATCGAAATGAGTTGAAAATTTCAAAACTTTGTCCTCACTCGCAGAGGAGAAAATTAGTTTTTCGGGGACAATGGAAACCGGCGCAAACCGGAGCGAGCTGTGGAAATCGGATTACGGATCGGAATTAAATGTAATGGGTTCAAGTGCACGTTGGATACACCCGATTTACGAAATTATGGATAACTCAACAAATCATGCTCGACGTTTTACTCTTGCATGAAACCCTATTTACGACGGAAAAATTGACTTAATAGCGCCCGTAATAAATCTCCTCTAAGCTGTTATATCAAAGAATAGCTCCCTGCCAACATTAGCGACAGATCCTGCTCGTGGCGCCAAATCTCAATCGTCTCTAAATGACATTGCACAGGCAACAGTGTTGGAAACAGAGATCGAGAGAAAGAGAGAGAGAGAGAGAGAGAGAGAGAGAGAGAGAAGTCAACCACAACAATCTGCTAGAAAAATAATGTTTACTGTCTCCCCCTTCATGTTCCCCATTGCTTTCCGCCAAGCAAGCGTTTCTATGAAATGTGTTTTATTGTTTTGTCATTTACTCTCCTCGGGCACGTAAAATGGTCGCCACATTATCTTACCATTTTGCACGGCACACCTCTCCCGCCTTCCTTCAGAGCGCGTCACGCCATGTTGAGCGAGAAAATAGAAGCATGGGCATCAATAAATATGTATCGCCATAGCAACCCCGCCATGGATGATTTGTTTTTTCTCGCTTTTCATGGCCTGCCACGAATTCACTTCCCCGCACGAAGATGAAGGATGACCATGAGCGCACGGTTTTGCCGGCGGTTGCAACCGACCCACCCAGGCACAAGTGTGAAGTGAAGAGTAGAAATTTATAATTTATTGGCAGCTTGATTTATTGCGCGACGCGACCACTACCCTCTGCCCCAGCCATCCATCCGGCATCAGCCTGCTAATGGGGCAGGGGTGCAGGGGTTTCCAACATCTTGGGCAGGAGACGCGTACCGTTCCGCATGGTGGCGCATAAATCCGAAACACCGAAAATGACACGTTTTCTCCATTAAATATATGCTCGTACCATATAAGGGAAAGCTAGCACGGGCTAACCAAACTCCAGCGGGACGGGAGGGGAGGGATACCGATGTACGTGAGAACATAACCGGTTCAAAAACCGCTTCCTAAGACACTACACACTCGTGTAAAGATGATTTTTGCTTCCCCGGGCAGGCAACACACATTTGCCGGTCTGGTGAAGGGGGGGAAAAAAGCATCCGGAATTGAAATGAAGGTTATGGAAAAAAAAACCGAGCTCGGGCGCAGTAGTCCGGAAATATGGCCCATGCCAGACGACGGCAGTAGCTATGGCGCTTTTCCAGCGCCTGCTACGTTCTACACGCCACATTGTGTGCACCACACAACCTGCGATTCTTAATGGGTTTCCTCATTTTGCTCAACTGCTGCATGTGGTGTGCGTCCGGGGTGGTGTGAGATTATTGCTACGTGCCAAACGTTTTATTGCATTGCAGGTGTATTCGAACGTTGGCGTTTGTTTTTCTTTTTTTATTTTTGTTTGGTTTGCTTTTTCACAACGAAAGAATGTGTAGTTATGAGCGTCCGGGTAATGACATATCCTGAAAAGAAGGCAGCAGCAACAAACCAGCATTCTTCGTGCGCGTGTACAAGATAAATGGGAGGAAATATTCCCTACATAAATTAAATTGCTGACTGCGTTTGCGGCTTGTTGCATGAAATTGCATCAATAAAGGTGTATACATACATACATATAAAATAAACCATTCTATAAATCCTTTTTTTTTGCTAAAACAGATATACAATTCTATCACGGATAAAGTTTAAAATCGATTTTGGCCAGTTAGTCTTCTTAAATATGGCTCCTCCCAAAATATTTTCCTTGTACATTAGATCCTATTCATTATATCAATATTCATAAGCGCAACGTCAGAATGTAACATAATTTGATTGATATTAAAAATAAACCAGTACTTCACCACCGTATTTTCATTAGTTGTTTCGTAAACATTCGGCGCACCATTGGGTACGAAAAATAACCTCAAAATTAATGCCTCATGTTTCGAAATCCAATAATCCTTTCCGTAACCATGCACCAAAAAACAAACACCACCACCCGGCCCGGCCCACAAAACCTGTGCCCAAACGCTGCACAAAATATTACTTTCAAAATTATTCCAATAAACGCCAATTGGTCATGTAACGGGGCCGGCGTAACAGCGTAACCCCACACCATCAGCAGTACAAGCCTTATCGACACCGGCTACACCCATATTCGATGTGTTTCCCCGATGTGTACAAAATTATTGGGAGCCAATCCGTAAAACTCCCGCCCCAGATATGCCACGTGCGCACGGCATGCTTGAAACACGGCGTACCGGCCGTACAAACGATGCAAATAATAAATATTTTAACCCGCCAGGAGAAAAATTATGATGAGAATTTACCTCCGCATCAACCCACAACTCGGTCCGGTTTTTCTTCTTTTATTTTGTGTTACGGTATTGGCGATCCCATTGGCCGGATTTCGGTCTACCTCGAAACTACCTCGAATGTGCGGAAAGTCAGGTTTTCACTGGCACGATCCCGGGCATATGTGACCCGGGTGCTTGTGACAGATTTTCCTCCCGATTTGCTCACTTTCTCTCTCCCTCTCTCTCCCTCTCTCTCATTCTCTCCATGTGTTAGCGACCTTCCTACACAGACCTGCAGCGAAAATACCGGTAACCATCCATATTTCACACCATACCGCAACCACCGGCAAGGATCTCGGGCCGTGTAAGTATGTTGCAAAGCTACCTTGATTGTACAACCGTATCGGTAGCAGCAGCAGCAGCAGCAGCATGTGCCCATAAACTTGCAAACTTTATATCAAACTTTATGTTCATATTTAGGTAATGTTCCGGTAATTTTTTCCATCACTACTGCCGCTACTGATGCCGGTGTTGTTGGCACACATAAAAAAAAAACCGAAACACCGACCGGCTTGCCGGCCGCAATCGTAAAAAACATATTTATGAACACATTCACGCATTTGCATTTCCATCCGACCGATAGAGAAGGAGAGAGAAAGAAGGAAAAACACACTAACCACTGGCTTCGAGTGGTTTTTATGGCAAAAAAAATCTCCTGTGTGAATAATAGAAGAATTACATCTGTGTTATGATCATTCCGAGATTTTCATGTCGTCAGTGCGTGGCTTGAGACCAACCAGGCGTCTCCATTGGTTGAAGCGTTTATGTTGAACATGTTGACATATAGTTATGATAAAATGGCTTTATTTTAATACGTACCGGTGAAAAACTATACTATTGTACTCGAACTGATTGGATTTGATAAAAGTTGAATTTTTGATTCTGAAAAGAAAAGCAACATGAAACAATAACAAAATTAATTTAAAATAAAATTGTGTTATGAAGTAAAAATACAATTAAGTATAATAATTATAATCGTACGACACATACGAAAGAGAGGTTTGGGAAGAGTTCTTTTCACCGCCATGTGCGCTACAAAAAAGGCAAACATCTTTGCACACCTAACCGAACGAATCACACAAGCCACAATCGACGAGCTCTACTGCTTTTGGCTTCACAAAACAAAGCAGCAAACCCACGGTGGAAAATATTGCTACATCAACATGACGCTCTCGCGATGCGATGGTGCTTGTGGGTGTGCCTCAAAAATAAATAACGCAATCAAAGCCGCCGATGGTAATGATAAAACATGACAGTTTTGCACAGCCGTCATCCGTGAAAAACGGACACCGCCGAATGATGTCAGTAAGCCGGAGCGAAAAAAATCACTATGATCGACACGGTGGCAGTCAAATGGAGTCAAACGTGAATGGATTTATGCACGGTGAAACATCTAACCAGCATCGCTACTTCATCAGTATAACAACACGACGACGGATGCCAGCCGCGCGTTCCGATATGTACGATCGCAGCACATCGGCGAGCGATATATGTTAACGCACCCGATGTTTCGCCTCGATGGAGAGAAGCATCAATGAAATGAAGAAAAATAAAATGCGTACAGCTTGCAATCAAAACCATCGATCGTACGTACGTACGGTTTCATCATTCGTCGCTAACCATGACCAGCAAAACCGGACACCTGTCAGAAAGGGAGAGAGAGAGAGAGAGGGTTGAACCCCGTTCCACAGCAACCATGAAGTGGTGGCTGTTTTTGAATCGCAGAAAACCATCCGTAACGTCAAAGGATGCCAACCTGGCCGTACGTACCAGACCCGCATATGTGTGCGTGTATGTGGTGTAGACAATTTTGATCGACCGACACAGACGTTCGTTCGACCAACGAACGCATATATCATACTTATCCCGCAACATTTAAAGCCACCAGTGACAGTTGCGTTATTTTTCGTGTTTTTCGGTCGCTACTATATCTGTTCCAGTTTTTGTTTCCTTTTGCGTCACAATTCATGAAGCTAGAGAAAAAATGTACTACCGCACGCACAACGCACAGTAGAAAGAAAACAAATTGAAGTTAATTTTGTAACGGAAGCGATTTTTGTTTTTCCGCACAAAAATAATACCTTATACAATATAATAGGTATGCAATGTATTTATCATACTATACAAATTATTAAAAAAATTTATATTTATGTAGCGTAATTTTCATTCTGAAACGCAACTTACATAAGCAAACACAAAAAATAAAGTACAACAAAATTAAAAACATACACATAAAACTTATTCCAACCCATATTTCATCTTCAGTAAATCAAACTTACTAGCGAGCGTTGTTTAATAGTATGTGAACATAAATCAGTGACCAAAATTATCAATTAAAAATCCATTTTATGATTCGGCAAGGAAAATATATAACATTCCATTACACGGGACTTCGGACGTACATTTCTCATCGCGCCAATATCAGCGAGACCATTGGCGTCAAAGTAACCATTGGCGCACTCGCTAGAAAGCATCCGCAGTGCAGAGCAAGCCATGAGCTACCATCTGTCAATCTGCCTGCCCTTAGATGGGCGGGAAGTGGGTCGAGAAAAGTTGCACCAAGTTCATCCCCCCAACCGGAAGCTCCTGCTTACCGATTCCACACGCATCCCGGATGTAACCCGAGCCCGCGTATGCTTCGAAAGTTGCGTGCGTGTGCGTCCCCGTTCTTAGGGAAACCGAAAACTAACCGAATGGAACGGGAGCACAAGGGGGGAAAACAGTGACGTCCGGCAACGTGGTTCGTGCTCGCATCATCAACTTTTGTGCGCGTTGGCGAGACAAATGATGACATTTAGAAGGAGCGCCCGTAAAGAGTGGCCACGAAAAACGGGGCAAAAAACTGAAGTTTCTCATAATTCTGTCGCTCGTTTTGGCTTTTCTTCTGCTGCTTCTTGTGTTCCCGATACTCGCCTCACCCGTATCGGGAGGGAGCAGAACTGAAACAAAGCCAGCAAAAATTGGATCCACTTCGGGCGACTTTCGCTACACATCGGAAACCGGAAGCTCGGGTGCACTAATGGGTTCGGAAGTGGGGATGAGTGGGCGTTGGTCCGTTGTTTGATTTATGATGCGACGCCGAGTGCTTCCGGACGGATTAATATCGCATCGTTCCGAGCGCCCGTTTCACCCGTGCCGAAAGTTACGATTAGCCGAGCCGGGTTTTCGTCCTATACGGTCGTATCTTCCTCCACACGGGCAGACGTGGGCGTATGCACGGGGGAAAACAGTATCACTTAAAGCATTTTCTTTTTTCTTCTCTTGGTAGCGTTTCACAAAAGTCTCGAGCGAAAAAAGCTTCGTTCCCTAATCAACGTTGTTTATCGCCATTCCGGTTGGAAGGACCCAAAAAAATGATCCCGCATATCAACAACATCCCACCCCCACCGGAGGGCTAATATTGGCAAAAAGTTGTACAATTAATTAGGCTCCCGGGTTGCCTCCTGGCTTTTCCCCAGGCCGTACACACGCACGGGATGCTCATTTCCGTGGGCACCCAAACACGATGGCAGGACGCTGTTAAAAGGCCCAACACAAATCGAAACCGAACCGGGCCCGGGCAAAAGACGGACGCCAAAATGAGTTTCGGAAGCAACAGCTGCCCACACCAGCCACCAGCCGGCAGCTTGCGTTCTCATTATTGAAAAGCGGAACGGGAAAAAAGGCAGTCTAAAAATTCGCTCCCATATTGTACGGCTGCGGCAATCAACAGCCGACATCATCGAAACGTCACCGTGCTAATGAAATTTCTACGTCCACAGCACAGCTTCGGCACGCAATTATCGATATTTACGACCGGTGCCCGAATTCAATTAAGTGTTCACTCAGCAAGACGGCCCACGACTTGGCGCTTGGAGCGAAGCGTATTCGAGCCACGCTGCCAACGGCGTCAAACGCCGGCAGGGATTTCAATTACTTATTAAAATAAGTAGCCATATCAGTCAGCCCAACCGTAAGACACACGCCGTCGACGTGCAATTGCGCGCACGGTGAAGTGTGCGGATACATCAAAAAGATGAAATATAACACAATTTACCCATGCCACTAGGACCCCCCGATATGTGGGGCCGGACTGCAGCTACGGCCTGCGGCATCTTCCTCGCATTCATCGAATATCCCATTATAACGGGTGACATTCGATTCCACCTCGGCAAAGAGGGACCCTCTTTTTTATGGGCCTATTTTTTCCCCCTCGGCTGGCTCGTTTTGTCTACCGTCTACCGCCAAGCACCCCCCGAGGGCTCGAAAATTCCATCAAAATCGACCAAAGACGAACGCTCGCCCGTGTGTTGCCCGTGGTAACGACATTTCTGTTCCACCGTTCTTGACTGTTCGCTGCCTGCTCAGTTATTTGCTCACTCGATGCACACGCTCTAGAGCGTTGGTTCCCGGATGTTGAAATTGAAATCTTGCAGGAAAAATGGATACTTTATTTTACCACACCAGTTCATTCTCGTGAGTGTACTTCCGGCTGCTGCTCGTGCAAGTAACCAACCGTGGGTATCTATCGATAGTGCAGCGGGGGTAAAAAAGTGTCGATCTATCACCACAATATAGATAGAGTGTCGAACCGGGTGAAGCCAAGCCAAGTGAAACTCGTTGGCACCATACGACCAAACTCGGGCTCGGTCCCCTAGAGTGCATTTACGGAAAACGGAGGATAAGCCAGGAATAATGTACGCAATGTATTATGCTTTTATAAGTCAAAAATAAATCACACATTCTTCCCCACCGGTTCGGGACGATATTGAAAAAGATTTATTCCGTACGAGGTACAAACGCAAACGCCCACCAAACACACGGTGGCACGGAGCTTGGTGTGTTTATTGTCGATGGAAAATGTCATGAATAAAATTGTGTTAAAAAGACGTATGTTTTACATCGCCACGCCGAAACCGTGGTGATAACATTTTTCTTCTCAAACTTGCAATAATACGGAATGCAGCGGAGCAAGGAAACAAAAAAGCTGACGCTTCCCAGCATGAGGTTTGTGACACAGTCTCTAATGCTGTAACCAATCCCTTTTCCGGAGCGCACCACAATTGTAAGACGGTGCTTCCTCTTTTTTTTCGCCTGTCTGGGTGTTCTTTGTACGATTTGAAACCCGCAAGAAAATGTACCACATCCTGCTGCGACTTCACCCTCCGCTGACGCTTCCTCGGCAAGTGTGCATGGCCATCGTAGCAGTGTGTGCAGCAGTGAGCCACACACCACACGACCAAACCGGGCACAACGTTCGCCCTGCGACATAGTAGTGGCATCAGCGGAAAACTGCCACTGTCATCCGCAATGCTTTACTTATTTGTCATTTGCCGGCGCGTTTTCGTTTGCGCTCCCAGCTCGAAATTGCTGATGGCAAAACGCTCCGGGCAAACACTGAAAGTATTTTCAGCCCCCGTCGCATGCCACCAACCGGCCCCACGCCGGGTGAAGTTTGCGCGAACCGAATTTTCCGGCTGACATCGAACAAGCAAACGAACTTACGATCACGGGTCGGAACGATCGCACCGCGGGCAAGATGTGTGTGTGTGTGCTTCCGCAATATTTTGTAGAATATTATTTCTAACCGATTTTCCTGCTACGTTTTCCCGGTGGGACACGATGGAAGATTCGCTTCTATCGCGAACACTACGTACCACAGCCATCTTCGGTTCCTTCCGGTTGTGGTGGTTGATGCACTATTTTCACACACACACACACACACACACACACACACCTCTTGCAGGTGAATTTTTTAACATCCTACCTACACATTCGGTGAGTGCTTCGCGTTCGGTCGAAAGCTCATCTTCGAAATTGACATCTCCCACCGGTGGGACGGTGTTTAGGGGTTGAGACGGGCGGCGAAAAACGGTTCGGAAATGGTCAACAAAATATCAAACTCCATTGACAATTCAATTTCTTCCGTGTCATAAGCACACACTCGCCGCTTTGCAGCTGCGAATTGCAATTGCAATGCTGGCAGCACATCGCGCGCCAGCCATAAAGCGGTTGCTTCGAGTGCACGATTTCAATCTCCATTATGATAAGGTGGTGTCGGTCGGTGTTCGGTATAAACCTCCCGCGGGATGGAAAAATGGAGCCAACAGTTTGGGCCCGCTTTGTAAGGTGCACACCGAAGTGCAACCGTTCAATCGGGGACAATTTTATCACGTTAGTGTCGAGTAGTTTTTCGAGAGATGCCTCGATGGATGTATCGATTTGGTACTGGCTATCAATACTTAAAATGTTTATTCGAATTTTGAGAGCTACATTAAGAGAATCAGATTCAATTCATACTAAATAAATAAGGCTTCTTGACAAGGGAAATGAAAATAAATATAAGCATAAATAATGCTCCTTGACATGAGAAATAAAAAGAACTAAAATATTCTACTTAGCCTACTTCTGTAAGTTTATTTTAGCGCCAGTAATCTACCTCATAAAAGCAACGTTTACAATGCTCCTTAACCAAACGGAAATCGATGATCTTGTTCACCCGACCCTCATCGGCGTTTAATCTGCGTACGGTGCTGGTAAACGCCACGGTGCTGTAAAGCATTGTAACAGCGCCAGCGACCAGTGAGCTAGAACTTGAAAAATAACTCCCTCTAATCCTTCGCCAACAGCGGCAAAGTGACGGCAAAGCCACCACCACCAGCAACAAGCAAAACTTGCCAACGCGACTACAAACCCAAGCGACTACTGCCATCGCAACCATCGGCCCGAAAAGATGCCGAAAGATGATAATCTGCTCCCCCTTTAGCACACTCGTGAACGTAGCGAGCGTTTCAACGCCAACCTGAAACGTAAAACTCGTGTACACTACCGCACATTAAGTTTCCTCATTTAGACCCGACCGGTTGCTAAGCGCCGTTCATTGATAAATATTTATGCACTCCAGCAGTAACCTCTCGAAGAAAGCCCTAGCTTCTACACCGGACAGGACAGTTCACCTTTCGACCAGCGTGCGATGCAAGACACTGGACGTAATCCTCGTTTGGCCGCTTCGATAATGCTCCATAATCCCATTCCGAAACTGTTTAAATTGATAAAATACGGCGGTCGCTGCCGGCGCTGCCGGGCGAGGCATGCAGATTGGATTCGCAAATGTTCACGAAGTTGTCATTTCGCAAGCCCTGGCGCACCCCGTTGGCGGGGGTAATGATTATAAATTTGAGCAAATGTAGACCCACTCCATCGCGGGTTTCCCATTTGCAAGTCTCGACGACGGTAGTTACACGGTAGTTCTCTCTTCACTGCTAGCCGGTCATCGACGTTTGGTCCTTCGAAGGAGTGCAGCAGGCAAGCACGCCCACCGATCGGTAAAGTTTTATGTTGTTTTAAACTTAAGGTTTCCTAACACGCTGAAAGCAAACGATGGAGAGCAACGTGTTAGTTGGTAATTAAAGCGGCGAATGCTGTTACAATCGTTTATAGCTCCAATCGACCGAAACTCCCACACGCGGTGGGAAAGGAGTTCTGGCCGCAGCGCAAGAAACCGCTCTTTTATCCGGTAAGTTTCAAAGCGCCCCGAGCAACTTTTTGTCACCAGCGCGTGCAGGGACCTGCCCGGGACGTTTGCACGGATATTGGTGAAAGTTTCTTTATGAAATCTTTCATTTCGCTGCGAAACCGGTTCCCTGATACGCCCGGTTCTCGATCTCGTTACGAGCGTTATTATTGCTATTGCTGCCATCATTATTACGCTCATCGACGGCGCGCAGTGCTCTCGAAACTATTAGCGCGAGTGCATTGGCAATATCGGCGCTGTCGCCCGACTGCTAGCCGTGCTTGAAACTTTCGCGAACAGATTGCAAGTGAAGGGTGAAAACAAACCGTCCCGGCTCTGCTGATTCCATTAGATGTCACCCGAGCTGACCCGTGCTCCCTTATCGCTCGGCCCCTATTTTCATCGCCACCGGATCCTGGTGGATGCCGGTGCCGGATGAGCGGTCCAAAACTATCCCGTAATGTGCGCGAAAGTTACGGGTTTTCCAACTTTTCCGATTTGATTTACACTTGGCTTGGGGATATTATTGCGAAAGTTACGCGGCGGAAGGGGTTTATTCGATGAAGTTGTATCGGTTAAATGCATCGTCACATGAGGGCGCACCAGTGAATGTTAAGAAATTGTCCAATATGCTATTGCTTCTGACCAAGTCCCGAGTTATGTGGAACCTTTATCAAAATTTAAAGTTTTAATCGAGTATGAAATATGTTCGAGTCTACTCAAAACGCTTAAGATGTGAAAAAAAAAATTTTTTGACTAAAAAATGCTGCGCGCATAAATTAAAAAATAAATAATCTTAAATAAATATTAAATAAAAAAGTGTTGCCTACACCATCCCTGATCCTTTTAGTGCTAGTGTTCTGTTTAAGCTTGCCTTGTTACTAGAACAGCTTCTTAGAAAAAGCTTTTGAAAACGCTTCAACAGGAAGCTCCCAAAAGCTTCCCAGAAAGTACTGGGCAACGGAAAAACTGTCAAAAATCACACCAAAAAAGCTTGGCGTCTGTCATCGCACGGACATGCGCCGCCGAGAACCACCGCCTGTCAACGTCAGTTCAGTGGAAAACTGGAAAGCTCCCCGCAAGAGGACGATAAACGCGAAGCTTTTGCTGCTGCTGCTACTCCTGCTCCCGTAAACTCGCGCAAACTCGCGCGCTGGTGGTAGTGGAGGAGGGTGAACAACATTTGAAAACAATCCACACCCAGCAGCCCCATCTGCACCGCGGTCGCGATACCAATACACTCGCACACGTGGCGTTTCGTTCGCCAGCGCGGAGCTTTGGTGAAAAGGGAGAGTTTACTTCTTGGCACTGCTGCTGTGGTATTGATGTGGTTGGTCTCTGTGGCCGTCGCTTGTAGTTGTGTTACTTACGTTGTTGAAGCTCGATTTATAGGCCAAAGCGCAAATCCTTGTTACTAGGGTGGATAGAGTGCGAGAGTGTGTTGGTATGTTTGACTGTTAAAACCACACAGGAACACACCTATCGGCCCCCGTCGACACGAAATCTCGTGCCGTACAGATGGGTTTGTTTTTGTTCGACCACATACACTCGGCTGTTCACACGACGACTACTACCGTCAGTTGCCTAGTTTGGTAAAAAAACCTTTCCACATTGAAAAGCGTTGGAAGGAAATATATATTTTCCCAACCACCCTGTCCGAATGGGTTCGTGGTGTAGTGGCCGTAAGTGAAGTGTGGCTAAGTGAACAGTAAATACTTTTTCTCGCCCAATACTTGCCTGGCAACTGCCAACACCAACACCATCGTGTGTTTGCCTTGTTCATCCTTTCCATTGCCTCGAATTATTCCATCATCCCCCAAACGAACATCGAAAGGGTGTGTTTGTTTGTGTGCGTGCGAGAGCGAGAAGAGACTACCCAACTTCCCCAACGCCAGTTGTTCGGGCGCACGGTCGCGAAACAGGGAAGGCGAAACACATTATCCGCCCGGTAGCGGTGTGCGTGCGTGCGATGAAGTGTTTCTTGCTCGCCAACGGAGAAAAGGAAAAACCAAGTGACGTTGAAGGCTTTGCAGTCGGAATAGCGCCACGACGGTTTTAGCACGAGCGAAAACGGGGTGAAAATTTTACCTTCAAAACGCGCCTCGTTCGAACGAAAAAAAAACCCCCCGTAGCCATATTCGTCGATTCGTCATAAGCGTTTTTTTTTATCAACGACATCGCGAGTGAGGGTTTTTTCAAAATTCAAGGAAAACCCTGTTCTTAAAAAAAGTGTTCACCTTAATTGTTCTCTGTTGTCGTGTGAGTTCTACACTGTCTGTTTCCTGTTGAAAGTGATCCTGCCTTTTAGGCCGTGTGGCCAAGGCTTCAGATAGTTTCCCATGTAGTGTACGAATGCCGTTGTGTGTGTGTATGTGCGTTTGTGTGTTCACGGTCAAAACAATGGCAGAATGGCACACCCGTTTGGCTGGTGAAACCGAAAACCTACTGATACTGACGGCTCTACCACCACCGTAATCAGCTCAGCAAAATCTTCCTCGCCCCCGTTCCGTTTCGAACGTCATCAAATATTTCCCAATCCTTCCACCATCCAGCAGCGCTAAAAACAGGAAAAAAGGGTGGAGAAACCCGCTCACTGTTTAGGTGATTTTCTTCCCGGAAGCTCCCCCCCCCCCCCCCTCCACCACCAGCGTGGTATCCCTGTCGCCAGGCAAGGTAGCATTCCCATGGAATAAGGTCATCAGCATTGGATCGATTCTAATCATCAAATTGCAAATACCTTCTCGCCCCCGGGATGTTAGCCCTCTTTAGTCCCTCGTCAGCACACGGAGGCGAATGGATTTGCCAATTATTCAAAAGTCTTCCCACTTCACCGCTCGATGATGCGCGTTTCAAGCAAGGCAAATCTAGAATAAATGATTCCCACAGATGTTTCGATGAACGAAGGCGGCGGGTTCCCCATTTAATCTAGTTATCAACCGTGAAGTACACACTGTACTTCAATGCAGGAAGTACTGGAAGTAACAGTACCAACGCCACAATAACAAAACAAGCAGCAGCTGCACCAACAACAACAACACAGCTTTTTCGCATCAGTTACTTTCGGTTACTTCGTTTCATTCTTTTCCTACTGACGTACTTCAGCCGCCTGCATAAAGGATTAATAGAGTGGTTTAGTTTCCCTGTATTTGTGCGTGCGTATATGCATGTGCTTATGTGTGTGTGTAAGTGTGTGCGTGTGTGTGTGCGAGCAGGTTCATCATATGTGTCACGTGCAAGGTCCTTTCTCGTTTGAGGTTGTGGTTGTGTGTCGCGGTGCAGATAGTGTTAGTGTATGAGGTGCCTGATCCTGTGTGTATGTGGTGCCTGAATGGTGTACGTGTGAATAGCAGCCGTCGTCACATTTGGGATAAAAACGAAAAGTCCAAAACAGCAGCGAAAAAAAAATAACGCTCACCAAACAGGCAGAACGGATATGATCTGTAATTTTGTTGGTGCACGAGATGTCTGCAGCCTGTACGGAGGTGTGAACTCACACAAGCATATTTCGTGAAATACGCCCGCCCGCATGAAAGCAGGTGCTATAAATGCAAAAAAAAAGCTAGTTTTGGCAAACCGAAGTAGTGCAGAGTGTGCTATTAGCACCATGGTAGCACCATGATTATTGCACTGCGAAAAGTGTTCAAGGACTACTTTGATGTTTATGCAAACAATGTTCTTTGTGCAACCCGATTCCTTCCACTTCCGGTGTTTTACTTGTTTTGCACATTGTTGATCGCTAGTTAATATGCGTTAATGATGCTTTTTGGACGGATATTTTTACTCTCGTGATCCGCAAAGATAGTCATTAGGAGACCCACCTGCGTACGGCTAGCGTCACGGATAGGCTTTAAGCGGACGGTCAGTGAATGTAATACCTTTGTCTGATGTGTTTATTTTTATCACCTAGCTAGGTACCAGGCTGCAGTGGCGGGGTAGTGTTTGCTGAAGCATACTGGTGTTTGTCGGAGGTGTTGTTGTGAGAACGTTCAAGATGCGGTGCAAACTACGTTTTATGGGGCGATAGCGAGAACCTTTCGGCTTCTCACACCCAGTTGGCACGAAGGGCGTTCAACGTCAACAAAGGTGTCATATCGACGTCGACGACCACGACCACGACTACCAACGCTGATGGTTCGTTCGCACTGAAGCACGGCTGAAGTGGAGCACATCAAAGCAGCCGCCGATTATTAGCAAACCCCTCTCAGTCAGTGTTCGAAGAAAAAGCACGCCTGGTTGCGTCTGGCGCTCCGTTTTCATTAGCGGCGACAATAGGGGGAGAAACGGACGGACCCGCCGCAGGTTGAGGATTGATTTTCTCGGTCAACCCTGCAGCACCCTTTTCTCCATCGCCCGGTGCGCCTTGTTTAACCGGTCCAAGGCGAAAAGGATTCCGAGCGAGCGAGCTTGCAAACAAAGGCAGGAGTACGCGTCGGCCGACGGCGTGGTAAGACGTGCGAGGAAACATACTGTAAGCGAGCTTAGCAAACATTAGAAACCCGCAACCGTGAATGTGCACGCGAAACATACACATACGCCAGCGCACACGCTAGTAGCAGAAGGGACGGGAAGGCGTGCAGACGGTTCTCCCGAACAGCGTACGGCCAGAGCTCTACAGAAAGACGGACTGCAAAGCTTTCAAGGTGGAAGAATTCGCGTGGGAGCGAAACACAAAGCAATGCCACAGCGAAAGACGCCGGCGGAAAGACAGAGTGCGGCGAGACGTACGGTGCCCCTATAGCGGGAGCCGGTGGATGCGGAGCAAGTGAACCCTTCCAACGGGAACTACCCGATGGAGGACGGTGCCGAGTTCGGCCATGCCGCCCTACAGCATCGCATGCCCTCCCATTCGCAGCTGTCCAAGGAGCTGACGCACCACCATAACCCATCCCAGCATCAGCAGATACAGCATCGTAACCATGCACACCAATCGCAGCAGTCCCATCACTCAAAGCTTTTGCAGCAGCAGCAGCAACAGCAGCAGCAGCAGCAACAGCAGCAGCAGCAGCAGCAGCAGCAGCAGTCGCAGTCTTCGCAATCGCATCATCTACAAAACACGCCGGCAGCATGGTACACGGGATCCACCGGTGGAACGTTACGTTCGGCAAGTTCCGGCCGGCGGGCGTCGTACGGCCACAGTCACTACGGTCCGCAACAGCAACAGCAACCACTTGCTCTGCCGCCATCGGCAGTCAATTATCACGACATGGCCGACACCATTTCGATCGGAAGTGGTCACTCGGCACAGCGCTATATCGATTCGCAACAGCAACAACAGCAACATCAGCAGCAGCAGCAACAACAGCAGCAGCAGCAGCACCAACTCCATCACCAGCGGCAACCAGAGTCTACGATGTTTGCTCCGAGCAGAGGCAGTGGCGGCACCGCAGGAGGACTGCTGATCGATCGACACGCCAGCACGGCGGACCGGTTCGGGGTGTTGGATGATCCGCTGAGTACGAGTTGCCTGCAGCCACCATCGCCGGCACCGAGTAATGACCACTACGTGATGGGATTGCCGGCACCCGGGCCGGCACCACCGGTCAGCCATCATTACACCGACCGGCATTACGGCACGATACAGCGGCGGACGGCGAGCCCCTCAAACATCAGGTATGTTTTTTGTCAGACGAGTGAACGTAGCCATGACCTAGCGGAGCGGAGTGCACGGAATTAATTGCCCCCAAAGAACGGTTCGATTTATGAGACGTTTGCCGGGTTTATACGCTCGAGAAGATACATCGTAAACGTGCGGTTGAGTTCGCAGGAAGAAAGTCGCCGACTAGCGGCAAGATAAAAGACGGTAGCGGTGCAATTAATTTCGTATTCAGTTGCAAGAAATGTGAGAAACACCTTCTATGAAATTATAGGCAACCCCAGCTCTTTACATACCGAATCTTGGTGATGCTAGCTTCTTTACTTTGAAGGTTTACTTAAGATTGCAAGCATTGACTTTGTGTTAGACCTAATTAAGACCTAACCATGTTCGGTTAGTAGGTAGTAGTCCTTATAAAAAAGGCCGCCAACACCACACATTATAAAATATGGCTATTAAGCTAATGCAGTTTATTTTCTCGTACGCCTTTGCAGATACCGGCACAGTTTGACCGACAACTATCGTGACATTTCGCCGCAGTGCGATCGGTATATACCGCCTCCGGCGCACTTTCTCGGCGGTGACACCTACGGGTACCTCGGCTCGAACGTACACACCCCGATCAAGCGCTACGTGCCGACTCCACCACCCCAGGAGCCCACGTATCCACCCCCTCTCCTGGGCGGTAATGTTGGTTCGGCCAACGCGAAAACCCAAGCGCTGATGAGTGCCCTGCTGGGGCAGGGAGTTTCCCTACCGACCGGACCGCGTACCTCCACCTCACATCCGCATCACGCTCCGCCACAGTACGCTTACGCTACCAGCACGCTGCCGTACGGGTTCCGTGTGAAGGGCGGCGGTGGCAGCAACAGCAACATGGCCACAACCAGCACCATGACCACCGCCACGGATCCCACCACCATATCGCCACCGAAGGGGTTCGAAACACAGCCCGACAACCATTACGGCAGCGTTAGTAGCAGCAGCACCAACAGTATCAATACACCGCCAGCTCGTGTTCGACCTCCCAAGTGCCCGTCGTCTTCCCTCGGTGTTGAGCGTGCCGCGCCGCCGCCGGTCACCGGTGGACCGCCACACTCCACCTCGACCTTACCGCACGCTGCCTCCCACGGTAGTGCCGGTGGGCATGTGTCGCGAAGCAGTAGCCGACACTCGCAGGGTTCCACCGGAACGAATGGCAACAACAGCACCATCAGCATCAGCAGCAACAGCAGCAACAGCTACCGGATGTCGCGGACGTCGAGTGCGGAGTTTTTGGATCAGCCACGGAGCAGCTACCGCGTCTCGACACCGGTGAGCGTGATGAGTGAGCCCAATGGGGGGGCCACCGGCGGAAGCGCCTCGTGTTTGCACTGCAACACCTTACGCCGCACGACCGGCGTTCATCAGACAACACAAACCACAGGTCCGATCAGTCCACAACCGGTGGGGCAACCGGATGCGAACAACGGGTGCCATTCCGTGCCCGCCAGCCCCGCATCGCTCACCTCACCGCAGCAGCTGACGAACGTAAACATGGCGTTGGTCCCCGGCGGGGCTTCCGCTGCCGGATGTCATGCACAACAATCCCAGCAGCACCTTTTGGCACCGTCTGCTTATAGTCAGTCACAGCAAAACCAATCCACAATGCACCACTCACAAGCCCAACAAGGCATTATTGCAACAGCACAATCACAACACTCACAGACGTACGATAGCTTAAGCGACGGCACCGGCACGGTAGATCGTGACGCGAGCGCCACCATTCCGCGAAATGTCAGTAAACATCAGTTTGTACAGTCAAATCGTACTGAAGCGCCCTCTATCGAGAATCTGCTCAGTGCAAGCAGCAGCAGGTCGCTGTTGCTGCAGCAACAGCAGCACTACAATTCCATACAACAGCCACCATCGCTGCCAGGCCCGTGCACTAGCCAGCAACAGTCGAATAACGCATCACCCGCACCACAAACGCAGCCAACCGCAGCTCAGCAATCAATACCACCGCAACAGCAACTAACCAGTCCACAGCAGCAGCAGCAGCAGCAGCAGCAGCAGCAGCAGCAACAGAACGTCCCAACAGAACAACAACTTCAGCCCCAGGCACCCCAGCAACCGTCTCCTTCACCGCAGCAACAGCAGCAACTAATGCCACAGCCCCAACCACCGATGATTATATCATCCCAACAGCCCCCGTTGCCATCACCCGCGATAGTACCGTACGCCATGGCATCGCACGCACTCCCACCCCATGCTGCCGCCGGTGGCCACGGTGGTTCACTGAACGATTCGCCCGCTTCCACGCTCCAACGCAGCAGCAATGCTCAACTGCTCCGGATCCCGCAATCCAACTTGTCGTGCAAGCAGCGCGTCAAGGAGTACGTAAGACGCGAGACGGCCAAATTCTTCGGCGTACCCATACAGGACGAAGAGTACGAGCATACCAAGTGGGACGATCGGCAGCGAAGGTTCGCCTGTCGCCGGTTTGGGACGCTGAGAGAAGATTACGACCGCGACGTGCACGCTATTCTGGGCAATGGTGGATCGGGCCACCATCATGCGAACGAACATCACGGACACGGCCCCAACCATGGGCAGGTGCCGACGCTCGCACCATCCGATCGTCCCGATATCCTTCCGGCACAGAGCCAGGACGAGCGGGAAACGGAACTGAGCCGACGACAGCGAGCCAATCCGCACTACGCGTCCGCCCAGGATCAGCAGGGTGATGTTTATTTGATACGCGCCGAACGTAAACCATCCGTGCCGGCCGTCATCTGCAGTGGGGTTAACTTCCTCGTGCAGAGCATCACCAGGCGAAGGTTGCGGACGCACAAGCAATGGTCGCGAAGCTTCGCCCCGGCCCACGTGGAGCTAACCGGTTTGGATGGGTCGGAACACTGTGATGGACTAGCACCGATACAGGACGGTGAGGCGTTCTTTGATACACCGTCCGCCGCACCGGCCCCGATCGGAGCCGACCAACAGGAACGCGCCCAGCAGGGGGGATTGATAGCGCACGACAACTCCCGCCAGCTGTTCGTGTCGGATGGGGATCGCGCGACGGGTAGTGGCATCATAAACGGCTGGAGAACCAAATCAGCGGAGTTGCATCATCAGCAGCAGCAACAGCAAGCCGCACAACCCGGACAGCAAGGTCAAGTGGTACAGGGTTTGGTGCAGCAGCAGCAGCAGCAGCAGCAGCAGCAACAAAATCAAGAGCTCGCTGGTGCTGGTCCCGCTGGTGGTGATATCTATGGACAACGAATCTCATCGCACATCCTGGACGGTGTGTTGGATAACTCACTGCGGCCTGTCCGAAATCGGGTCAAGTTGTTGCGACCCAATCTGCTCGACGAACGGTACGACTACCGACCGTTCTTCACTTACTGGATCAACACGGTACAGATAGTGGTAATGATCCTGTCGCTGATCTGCTATGGCTTTGGTCCGATTGGGTTGGGCATGGAGTACCGGTCGGCACAGGTTCTAGTGACGAGCTTAAGCCTGCAACAGGTACTTGTTTGGTTTCCAGCCCCGCGGATGGTTCATTTTAACGTAGTTTTTGTTTCTGCCCATCCCGTTCCAGGTGCACCATCAAGAGCCTCGCAATATCTGGATCGGGTTGCGCAGCGCCGATCTGATACATCTGGGTGCTAAGTACGGTGCGTGTATGCGACGCGACACCAAAATACTGGACGTGGTGTCAAGAACGCGCAAGCACGAACGAGAAACGGCCTGCTGCATACGAAACGACGATTCGGGCTGTGTGCAAAGCTCCCAAGCGGACTGCTCCATTCGCGGCTGGCCATCGGTATGTTGGGGCCCAAATTTTCACCAACCCGTTTTCTCCCTCTAACGATTGCTTGTTGTTTTCACATTTCACCAGAAAACGATTGCCACGTGGAAAAAGTGGTCCCCGGGTGAGTCGGGACCGGGTGGTCGCATCTCGGGTAGCGTGTGTGGACTCGACCCCAAGTATTGCGATGCGCCGGCATCGATCGCACCGCACGAGTGGCCGGATGACATCACCAAGTGGCCTATCTGCCGGAAAAACAACCAGCTGTCACAGCGGTTCCGCTTCAAGGACCACACGGCCGAGCACATGGTGTGCGAGGTGATCGGCCATCCGTGCTGCATCGGCGTGTACGGAGAGTGTCGCATCACGACCAGAGAATACTGTGATTTCGTTAATGGGTACTTTCACGAGGAGGCATCCCTGTGCTCGCAGGTTAGTAGCGTTAGTAGCCGGCGTTGCGCGTTGGTTGCAAGGTTGTTTTATCGCCCCAAAAAAAAAAACTTTGCTTCCTTGCAGGTATCGTGCTTGAACGATGTTTGCGGCATGTTCCATTTCATTGCCGTCGACTACCCGGACCAGTTTTATCGTCTGTTTACGTCGTTGCTGCTGCACGCCGGCCTGATCCATCTGATCATCAGTGTTGCCTTCCAGCATCTGCTGTTGGCCGATCTGGAACGACTGATAGGCCCGCTTCGGACAGCCATCCTCTACATCGGGTCCGGTATCGCGGGCAATTTAACGAGCGCCATCTTTGTGCCATACAAGGCGGAGGTGGGGCTAGCAAACGAATGGACACTCGATTCACCCCTGCACATCGGACTCACATTCTACCATTTCTTTATGCTTCTAGGTTGGCCCACTGCCTTCGATTGCGGGTGTGCTCGCATCGCTGATGCTGCAGCTTGTACTGTGTCACTGGAAGAGCTTGAAAAAACCACACATAGCTATGATCAAATTGCTAATCCTCGGCTGCACCTTGTTCGGGCTGGGAACACTGCCACTGCAGCAGAACTTTACCGGGCTGATCGCGGGTTTGCTGACCGGGATAGCCCTCACACTAGCATTCGTACCGTTCGTCAACGTTACGAAACATAGTCGTAATAGTAAGGTAAGCGGAATGATGCCATCTTGAACTCGAACGTCGTTAGCTCTTTCTCCTCACGTAACATCCTCCCCTCTCTTGCTCGTACGTACAGATCAACCTCATATGGACGTGCGTGACGCTACAGTTCATGCTGTACGCCATCATGTTCATCATATTCTACGCCTTCCCGACGCTGTTCGAGTCGCTTAACTTCATCGACGGTAACCAGTTGATGGACCCGAACGCGGGACACGGTTATCACGACCACTACAGCTTGTACGATGGCTACAACAACTATAACCCGCTCGGTGGCAACGGTGGGCACGGTTCGTCCGGTGGAGCGCACGGGCACGGCCACGGTTCCGGCGGTGGTGGAATAGGTAATTCGGGAAGCGGCACTGGATCCAGCGGGGGAAATCACATCATCGGCACGTACAACAACAATTACAAATCTTCCGGTGGTGGTGGCAACGTAATGCACAATCACCACGATTACACCGGCGCCGGTGGCGGCGGCGGCGGCGGTGGCGGCACCGGGGGTTCAAATCGCAATCCCAGCGGCGGTGGGCGAAGTTTGTCGGGAAATAATCTCCTAAAGACGATAAGTTTGTGCGAAAAGGGCCAGTGCGTTCTGCGGCAACCGCGCCAGACGGACACGAATGCATGACGGCGTTGTTTTCTGCTATTCACCGCACTCGAGCTATGCTTCGTCCTGTTCGTGCTGCTCGTTCTGTACGATGTGGACGACTTCCAGATTGTGTATCAGTTCGTACTGCATTGATCCTGCAACCGTTAGCAAAGCACTCCGCTCCGACCGGAGCGAAACAGCTTCCCTTGCCCTCCTGAAACACATTGTGATCCAGGTAAGCTGTAGGAGCAAACAAAAAAGGAATCCATGATACAGGAAGAATAATCGGAGAGAATAGAACCTCTCCTTCGGATACGCTCCTGGTATCGCTCCAGGTTCCTTACCCTTAAACCAACGATAATTCTTTATCCTCCTATTGCGCAATTTTAACGCGAGAAAAGTTCAATCTGTCCTTCCCGGTGCGGACAACGCCCGGGGGGAAGCTGCAATGTGCAACGACGTGCAATTTAATACGAATTATGCGGAATTGTGAGTCATGACCAAAAACCTACAACAAATCTAGCAACATCAATTCATTCTACATCATACAACAAACACAACCCTACCACCTTCATCGTATCATTACCATTATCATATTCGTAGCTATTATCACGATATCATCATTACATACATCGCGTCGTATCATTAATGTACATGTTTAAGTAATAATAGCATAGCTAAAATCAAAAAAAGGATTAAAAAACATTAAACTTATCGATATTATCATCAGATACCCGTAGGCAGATTGTTGCGTTTAGGTTTTGTACCCATCGAGCGAGTGTTATTTATTGGCAAAGGTGCAGTAAACTGCACATTTGTTGCCGTTTCACGAATAGCTTTAGTTGCATATCTGTTTAAGTTTCACCTGATTCTCGTTACACGAATCCAAATTCGTTCTCACAATCATCAACGATGCGTTTCCATTGTTAAGACATCATACGCGCTTGTGTTGAAACATATCCTTCCGTTCTATCGGTCATTCGTTTTCCGCGCCCATGCCATCGTGCTCCGTTCCATACTCTCACCCATGTGCAGAACGATGCAGAGAAAAGCGACTAAGACGGTGCTGCTCGTGTGTGGCAAAATATAGAGGATAGGGGGCGGGAAGGAAAATCATAAAGAAAACACAAAAACAGATACAATGTAGCATTTATTAATGAAGAAAACCGACAGAATAACGAAACAGATGCACACAAACACACACACACACACACACACACACGTAACTGCGGCACCCGGGACAATTTATTAGGCACCGCAGCACCACGTGCGGTTGAAGTCTAAAGGGCATTTTTTGAATGAAACTATAAACCCGTAAACTAGAAATATTAGAAATATTATCCAAACAAAAGAAATAAAGCAAACGAAAGCGTGCAAGAAGAGGGTAGCAAAAGAGACGCAGACAAGTGAAAAATAATGAGCTAAACGAATGAAAAAAAAAACGTTGATAACAAACAAAGCAAAACAAACAACCACATAAATGAAGGCTACAAAAAAACACAACAATCTAGGCAACGTAATGTAATACTCTAGATAAGCGATACCCAATTCTTAGAATTGTCCCCTCAGTTAGTGAAAATGAAAGAAATTAACGATGAAGCCCCAGATAAACGACAAACTACACAAGAAAATGAAACAAACACAGCATACATAAGTCAAATAATTGTTAAATACACAACAAACAAACACACTCTAACACACTCATACCGTGGAAGGTAAACGAAATCACGAAAACTGAAACTTGTACGACGCGGAAAATCGCCGTTTGCTGTGCGCGTGTTTATATTTGAGAGGAAAAAAAACAACCCGGAACTTGCACCCAAAGAACTTTAGAACTTATCAGTAAACTTTAGTGTACGTATGACTGTGTGAACAAGAGCAGGAAATAGAGAACAAACATCGGACAGGAAACGAGCGAAAGGAAAACGGAAGCTTAGCATGGCGTAAGGTAAAGTTGAGGAAAACGGATACACATGCACACAGCAAACACGCTCACAGAAGTGGAGCGTAGTTCGCAAACAAAGCTAACATGACGGAAAAAAGGTAGAACCCAGCAACGGATACAAGAACAAAATCTTATGTAAGTAAATTCTAATAATAAAACCTCTATTTCGATTTAAAAAAAAATAAACATCTCCTTCGGATATTGTCTTACAAAACATCCATGCTAGATGACATTAAAACAACATTTCACTACTTTCACTGGACGCTAGCGGGGAGTAAAAGTTTTCGTTTCTTAGTAATGTATTGGTGAACACACCTCGGCAGTCGCAGGAAAACAGACAGCGATCGATCCACTGATCGATCGCACGTAGCGTTAAGAATCACTAAAAACGAGGCGGAGTTCACGTACAGTCTCTCTTCCACGCTTATCATGACTTGTATTTGCTACGAAGGCCTATTCGTTACAGGGGGTTTCGACTTGTAATCGCCGGTTTGTTGTTTATATCGTTAATTTCGACGACCATTCACCATTCCTATCCACTACATAATGACAGTGTTCACCATACTCACCATTCTGATTATTATTGATGGAAATATCCTTTTCCAGATGACTATCTCGCACAGTGTCATCGTTTAGTATTACACGAATTAAAAACATTCTAGTTCGTTTTGTATTAGCTGTTCCTGACACCAGCACGACGTTTCGCATCGTTGCTAACGCTTAGACCCCGTTTGATTTATTGAACACCCTATGCTTAAATGCTCCATCACCATTAACGTCTCACATCTCGTTCCTGTCTTTACCGTGTAGTATAACCGCCACGACTTACCTCCTAACTATGCGCGTCTAGACTCGGAAAGATAGCTAATCGATAATTAATTAAACGTGGTACGGGGATTTATGCGTTTGGAATATACCTTTCCTGGGTAGATAGCGTTAAAAATCGAGCTTTGAAAACAACGTATAACAACCAACATATTTACCAGCTCAAACTGAATTAAGTCATCACAAACCGATGGTTAATTCGAGCTTGATAACAAACTAACAAAGCAGAACCGTAAGCAAAAGTGGCGAGGAAAAGGTGACGCATTGCGTTCCACCATTAGTCGCAGATGATTTATGCATAATACGAAGGAGGAATCGTAAGGTCGCTCAGCACAGCCAGCTGATCCTCGGTGAACTTAAGCTGATGAACTTCCCAGTTGTCGTGATGGGTGCGTTTGAAATCACCCATCGTTTTGCGGATGGTGGCCTGTGGGAAACGTAAAATAGGTAACATAAATTGCAGGTAAATTCGCGTCATTCGCACAAATGTTGTCTCCGACGTGGCACTCACCGGTATCGGTTGTGGATCATTCAAGTGCGCACCAAGATGCTCGAACACATTCGGCACAAACTCAGGCACTTCGTACGGGTAGGCGGAAATAAAGGCACACAGTCCGAGAACGCCTGTATGACGAGCAAGGACGGCATTTGCTTCCGCGCTGAAAACGAGAGAACGGAGCAATTACAAACCAGCTCGGTTATATTTCCCCTTCCCCCACTTACTTTTCGTTTCTGGCCACTTCCGCCGAGCAGGATGCTGGTTCCACCCGGATGCGCTTGGTGCGTATAATCTTTGTTCGGCACTTGCGCTTAAACAGCTCGAGCAGTTCTTCGGTGGCCGTCAGGAATGAACAATGGACGAGCCCACACAGCACCTCGGCGGCTTTTTCCCGCACCTCGACCACACTGTCCTCCAGCAGTCGAAGAACGATTTCCTGCACCTTCGCTTTCCACTCCGACCGGCTGAGGATGATGGTCATGTTGTAGAAAACCTGTACCTGCAGTACATCAATCACGGCCCGACGGGCCGACCAGAACGACATTTTGGACACTTCGTCAATTTTAGCCAGTGCTACCTCCATACAGCTGGGCAGTGTTAGCGCCTGCGAGATGAAGGCGAGTAGTAGGGTACAAATTTCACTCAGTTCCTGGTCATGTTCGGAGCGCTCGAGCCGGCACGCGATGGGAAGCAGCTCGAAGTATTCCTTTTCGTTGCCATTCGAGTATCGGTGAATAGTGAACGTAACCCAGTGGGCGGCTATTGTGGAAATGGAAAAGAAAAACACTGCGTTACACCAAATCACCCAATAACACTACACCAAATCACTAGTGTAAACCGTGTTAAATTGATCTATCATTAGCTTGCTCTATTTCATCTAACTACTTACTGGTTTTAAATAATCGCACCGCTTTCGTATATTCACTGTCCACGTCCGCGCTTGTGCCGGCCTCATCGAGCTCCATACCACCGTCCGCGTGGGTTTCCCCTGTTGGTTTTGGTTTTGGCGGTTCCGGATCTCGCTGCAGCAGAATGGCGAGCTTCGGCATTACATATGCAATCAACTCACTACGCTTGGGCGAAATCGAGTTATTCTCGTAACCCTCAAACCGCAGATCACCTTCGAAGATGTTGATCAGAGTGTTACCCAATCGCTCCCGCAAACTTTGGAACGGGTGATCCAAATGGGGCTTCAGGTAGTCCAGCAGCCGATGGGCCACGCTTGCCATACGCCACACGTGCTGATTGAAAGCACCCTGCAGGCAGTACAGCCGATTGCTATCGCTAAAGCTGTTTGCATCCTGCAGTGGATCCTCCAACAGTACCTCGTGCAACCAGTACTGTTTCGATGGGTCCATCGATTGAGCCGCCGTCGCAAAGCTCATACCCCAGTACATGTCCGTATCGACGGTGACGTTCTGCAAGCCCAACCGTATCAGTGGCACCATCTGCTCGTACATCGCGCGCGTCTTCTCGTACGGCCAATGCTTCGCTCCGCGCATTATGCCCGTCATAACCTCCACCGCGCACCGATGGTTACTCTCCGTCGATTTGTCCTGTATCAACCGTTTCAGGTGGCCCACGAATCGATCGAGCAATCGATCGCCAAACACCTTCATCAACATCTTAATCAACAGCATCCGGGAGCTGCTGAACTCATCCCGCCCCTTCTTCTCCTCCAGCGACCAAAACCGAATCAATGTGTCAACGTTTTCCTGCTGCTCGAAGAACTCCAATATCGTACGCTCGTGCTCACTCATTTCCTCCAACGTGCGGTCCAACTTGGGCTGTTCCGCGCTCGGCGCGTACATCTTGAAACCTTGCGTCCAACCGAAACAACCTTCCGACGTGTACATGTACCGTGGTTCGTCCCATTCGGCCTGGCTTTTCGGTACCTTCGCCAAGTCGTACTGCAGCCACATGTTATCGTCCCGATAGCCGGGTGGCACGTTCGAACCAGGGTTTGGCGCAACCTCGCCCGTACTCTTGCCTGCTACCCGCGCAGCAATTTCGAACGGATTCATCACCGTCTTCTTGTGGGGGCGCTTCTGCTGCCGGAATATTCCCAGCAGCAGCTGGATGGCCAATTTACGCTCGATCACCGAGTCGTGGATAAGATGGTGCACTGCCAGTCGGGTAACGGATGGGGGATGTTCCGCAAACGGGTGACACAAGTTGATCAGCATGGCCGAGGCAAGGTAATGGTAGCGGAGATGAAGTTTGCTCGTTTCAACCGTCTGTACGATATCCCCTATCAGCTGCTGAAACAGACGCATGTTGCGTTTGTTCTCGCGCTCTCGAGCAGCCTGGCCTGCCAATAGATCCAGCTCGTCGACGCGAGTGCGTAAGGCAAGCGCACGTTCTACCACCTATTTCCAGAAGAACCGACGGAAAAAAAAACAGTATTTCAGAATAACGTTTCAAGGCAGGGCGTAAGACACAGGCGTACATTTGTTTGGCACTTACCTTCTCACCAATTTCCACCTCTAGCAGATACGTTGGCGACTGTCCGTCAATAATCTTCTTCAAACCCTCCACCAGCTTCACGATCGATGGTTTCTCCGACAGCTTCGAACGCAGTAGAGCGGGCCAAACGCGGGACAGATACTCCCAATTGTTTTGCGTTATCAACCGTCCACGACGCTTTATGAACAGAAGACACAGGATGCCCTTGAACCGTTCGTGGTTCGTGTTCGCGTCCAGCTTTAAACACTCCACAATACGATCCGTCAGCAGGGGATAGGCGTACGGAAACAGGTACAGCATGTCGTGCAGTTTCGACTGCGCGTCGATCCGTACCGACGAGTAGTACGAAACGGACAGTTCGAGCAGCTTCTGCATCACCTCCAGATGGGTAGCACTCAGCAGTGGTAAATTCATCTCGTCCCGACAGTCCTGCTGGATGATGACGCGTGTCACCACGACCGCTCGCACGTCACGCTTACAGCGCGTCAACTGGTACGTCTGGAAGCGCTTGGTCGAATTGAACGTCTTCAGCTGTACCTCGTGCGACCCGTTGGGATGCTTGCGCACCAGCACCTTCTCGTACAGCGTGATCATCGCCTTCAGCGTCTGCGTATCGTCTTCCGATACCGCCTGCAGTCGATCCTGCAGCCGTGTGATCGTGCGTATAATCGCTTTCCGCACGTTCGACCCATCGGGCATGCAAACTTCCAGATTATCGAACCCGAGCGTCACCTGAAGCTGCATTTCCCGCAGATCGACACACGTTGCAAACAACGCGACCGGTTCTTCGTCCTTCCAGTTCGGCAGGAAATTGTTGCATCGTATCAAAGCCTGTATCATCATCACACTGCGATACAGCTCCTCCCGCGACAGCGTCACCTCGCCCGCACTGTGACGATCCAGCTTCTCGAGCAAGGCCGGCAGATAGCGATGCATGATTTGCTCACAGACCAACCGCGAGCTTTCGTCCGGCACGCGCCAATCGATCTTGCCATCGGGGGACATTTTTTCACCCCACCGCCTTATTGGTACCAGCTCCTCGAGTGGTTTCGTGAAGCAGTCCGGGCTGTTGCGTACGTCCATTGTCTGTAGGGTTGACTGATTGTTCATCAGATTGCCGACGATGTGTGAAACGTAGCGCGACACGCGCTTACACTTAAACCGCATCAAACGATCGAGCGTCGGCAGCAGATCGTCGAGATAGGTGCGCAGTATTTGCGGATCGCCCCGCACGAGGTTCACCAGCAACACCAGATAGTATAGCATCTCGTCGTTGTGCTTCTCGAGCTCCTCCACGTCCTCGTGCTCGCTCATGTAAGCCTCGATCTGACGCAGCACATGCGGCATCAGCACACGCAACACTTCCTTCGCGTGGATGCGAGCAAACAGTCGCACGAGACATCCAACCAGCTGGCCGGCAACGTTCGGTTCGAACAGGCGCGTCTGTACGAAATCCATCACCTTCCGGGCGGCCGAAGCGACGATTTTTTCCGACGCCTGACCCATTATACCGTGGGTACAAGTCTGCACCATCGGCTCCAGCAGTGATTCCGTCTTCGAACGGATCGTATCCAGATCGGACTGTTCCATGCGCACGTTGTTCGTCGAACTGTTTTCGATCAGAAGAAATACTCGGTCCAGGTATTGTAGTGCGAAGTTTTCGAAATCGGCCGTCTGTTCGCACAACATACGCTCTTCCTCCGTCAGGTCCGTGTGATACTGACCCGCTTGGGAACAGTCGATGATTGGGATCAGAAACGCTACCGACGTTAGAAACTGGAACGTGATCACCGTTTTCATCAGATCGTTACCGTCGATGCCGGGCAATGTTGCCAGAAACAGTGGGATCACGTGCGAACGTCCCTCGATGTAGCCTTTGTGGCCGGATACGAGTGCCCGCGATACACCGATCAACCCATGCAGGGCGGCCGTCAGTTTGCGCGGCTCCGTTAGCGAATCCAAACTAGCATACACTCGCTCAATGATGCTGGGAATGATCAGGGCCGGACGTAAATCCGCCAAACACTGCAATATCTTTCCTACCTCCTGCAAGTTCATGCGTGAGAACATCGCCTGCAGTGCCACGGGTTTCATGCATTCCACGAACGCGGTAATGCATTCCTCCGTCAGCTTATGTTCAGCCGGTACCGGTCGAAGATGGTGCCCTTTGCGGTAACGCTCCTGCGCAAGCCGCTCGATAAAGTACCGAGGCAGCAGGATCAATATGTCACCAATCATTTTCACCCACTTGCCAGCGTTGGCCGGATGCAGGTAAGATTCGATCGTTGACATAAATGTGTTCAGATAACGCTGGGTGCTACTCTTGGGCCCGAGGGCTGAAACGATCCACGTTGCAACCGATTCCGGCTGTAGACCGTTCGTGCGATTG
This sequence comes from Anopheles farauti, assembly GCA_000473445.2. Classification (NCBI taxonomy): domain Eukaryota; kingdom Metazoa; phylum Arthropoda; class Insecta; order Diptera; family Culicidae; genus Anopheles; species Anopheles farauti. Next base: position 528,818 of record KI915048.1, read on the forward strand.
CTCTTCGTGTTCTGATAGTTAACCGGAAAGTTGATCGAGTGTGTGATGCGCGCAAACATGGTCGCAATGTGCGGTTCCCAGTCAATGTGACCCACGTTCTTCGTGCCGACGACCGCAAACATCGACATCAGATCGGTCCCCCACGGTGGGTTGTGGTAAGCGTTCCAGATCGACATACACTTGTCGAACCACAGCTCGTAGCCCTGCTCGTAATTCAGGAAGATATTTAGAATCGTGACCTCATCGCATCCACCGCCATTGTCCAGCGGCTGTATCCTCGGCATCAGTTCGTCAAGAATTTCTTGTATCGCTGACGGTGGAAAGTATCTGAAGTAAAAAAAAAAAACATAATTATCAGAGCGCACAGCAAACCACAAAACTACTACGGACGGCAATGAGTGATAAGAATATGTAGAATAAAGCCGAAAAAAGTAAAATTCAAATAAAACAAAGACTACTTTTCTATAAATACTCATGATGAGAACTATCACGAGACGGGAGCCTACTTCCTGCCGTAGTTCTAAAAATTTCGGTGATACTTACGGTGTGCACACCTGTATCGCGCACTGTAGGTTGCCTTCCATGCTCCTGAAAAGGTAAAGACCACATAAAAGATAATTAGTTTCAACATGGCAACCACCAACATTGAATGTTTCTCTCGTTTATATTATTCGAATTTTTACGCTTCGGAAGAAGGACAATAACCATCAAACAAAGCGAAAAACACCACAATCTTTCAACCATCGGGTTCTACGCGCCAAGCGATGACATAAACCAGACCAACAACAGTGTATATGAAACAAAACGCGGTTTAACGAGATCCTCATATTCACCATGGCACACTTGTGCATATGATTTTAGTATATGTGTGATTTTAGTGTACCGTCTCGAACTGAATCCGTCGGTTAACATATACTGTTTGCATGTGCTGAAGTTTTATGTACTGAAAAATGACTCAGTCATCGATGGTTGAATGTCTTTCCATTATTACGACATAGCTATTTGTTTTTATTACCCTACAAACATTGTTGCATGAACTACCGGTCGGATTAATTTGCTTTGTTATGAACAAATGTTTATAAAGCTAACCACTGCCTTGCCACTAAACTCGTCTTCCTTGATAATAAACTATGACCAAGTATTGATGAACCACAGGTGAACACCCATTTAAACCGAGGAATCAATAGTAACATTCATTATCATAATCGCCTACCAAAACCACCCTCTCTCTTAGATTCGGACCATCTTAGAATCATCCTTATCCTTCAGCACACAAACACACACGCACGCATCGCACCAAAGGCCGTTACCACCCCCGGGATAGTTCAGGGAAAAGGTGAAGTGAGTACAGGCTACAAAGAAGCGAAAACGAACCGTCCCGAAATCGAACCATATCCCGTAAGGCTAATCAACCGCATGAGACACAGCAACGACGGGTAATGGTTTTGATGAACGATTGGAGTAGATGAGCGCAGCAAAGAAAAAAGGAATGTAAAAATAATTTACGAATTGTTCGATCCATCAGGCTCGCCCGTTTCGAAACCAAGCGACTGAGCCACGGAGGACACGTCAAACCCCAACTTCTCGGAGGCGGCAGCCAGCAACAGAGCCAGCGGCGATTTCGTAGGTTCGATTTGATTTTTCCTGCAGGTGACGGAGGTGAAAAAACAGGTTTCAGTAGCCCAACAGAACGCGCGATTTACCTCGATCATTTCCCATCGGGAAAGGCCTTTCAGTCCGGAAGGTAAAATAAATAAAGTGTGCGATGCGTTGCTAACTTACGTGGTGGTGTTGAACAGGTCACCTTTTTTGCTGAGTCGCGAGACAACCAGATGAAACAGATCGTATAACGGGCGCCATTCGATCTGTAAATCTTCCGTGCTGAGCCATTCTCGCTTTCTAAAATGAACACGAACATTAATATCGAAGAAATAGGTGTCGAATTATGCGGACGAAGTAGGCATACCGCAACAGAACAAAGATGGCCTCGCTGATTCTGCTGATTGCATCAGGGTCAAGCTTCGGTATTACGAGCATTTCTAGCATTAGTTTCACAAACTTGACGTGGTCCTCTTTCGAAAATTTCATGCCGTACAATTTGATATATCTGGAATCGAAAGGATGATACGGTATGCAAAGTTAGAAACAACTAACGGGTTTGCAGTTGTATTTTACTTACGTCACTAGATTCCGAATGTTCAGCATTACGGCAGGGCCCATCTCACGCATCGCAACCGCTTTGCCCAGATTGTTCTTGATGCTTTCCAGATTGGCCTGTGATTCATCGTCGAGCTTGTTCGCGTACGGAAGGAATTTGTTACAAAATAGTTCTTTCTGCGGTTTGAAGCCCAGCTTCTCGTGACGCTCATTGCGCTTCGGACGGCTCAGCTCCACTCCGTCGCTGCTTTCATCATCCACTACGGTGGCCACGGACGTTTCTGTTTCCTTCAGGGCGCTTAGCGAAGGGCATGACTCCGTGGACAGTGATTGCGCCATCGTTGGAGACGCAAAATCGCTATCCAATCGTACGTCGTTCGCTATTGCGATGTAGCACAACCACCAGTTTTTCTCTCCGCACAACAACCAAAAAGAATATTAGCACAAAAATATGCAAGAAACGCAGCACCAAATGATGACCTCGTTAAACCGTTTAGTACTAGCGTTTGCTGCGAGGCGTGTACGTTCCCGTCTGCATCGAATATTGCGTTTCACATTAAATTATTCGCTGTCGATGCAGGTTACTACCTCCCCCCACAACCAGTGTAAGAAAAGCCTCGGATGTTTTCCAACAAAAGACTCTATTCGTCTCAGAGCAGAGACCACTTCGTTTCCTTGCAATCCCCAACGGCACACGAAGAGTTCTTTGTGCTGCACCACTACGCACAAAATGACTGGACAAATTTTATTGATCGTGAGGATATCTTTTCGCTGGAGCAAACACAACTAATCAACCGATTACTAATGCACATATGAAATTAGAAAACTTCACGCTCATCGCTAGTTATGAAAAGTCATTACGTTCGACATTTTTTCACACACTTTGTGGCGTTTGTAGCCGTCAGTGGTAATGACACATTAGCAGTGCTGCCGAACGTTACGTACAGGGTGATTGAAAAGATGAATAATACAGAATATTTCATGTTGAACACCGAACAGTTGAATACAGCATGTATGGAGAAAATTATTGTTTAAAAGTGCTCTTGTTACAGCATGAAATTTATTGTAACGTGTGTTGTCGATCCTACAAACCTGAAATGATTTCGAAAAAAATACTCTGGCAACACTTCTAATGTTCGAAAAATGACATCTGATTTGGCAGATCCCATATGATCCCGGCGGGCATGCGAATGTTATGATTTCCAAATATTTTTCCCTAGTAGAAAAAAGTAAACAAAATATTGTAAATTACACACAAACGAACGAACGATTCGTATTATTATCTAATAGAAAATTCTAATCTCATTATAGCACTATCTTCAATCATGCTACGAAACAGCGTACTTCGTATTTTTGGATTGCAGCGAAGCATAACACGATGCTATCCGCTGGCCGAGTACTGCACATCCGGTAAAGAACTGCAACCTGCCGAAAATTCGTCCTACTTCGGTCTACTGAAATCGGCAACCGATGCGAAAGAAGTACTGGAGTTTCTTCCGTCAATCAGTCGCACCAAGCAAGACCGGCACTTGTACACGCTTCCCGCGCTGAAGACACTGTTTGAGTTGCAAAAGAGTGGCAAAAGTACGCTGCGCTCAGACCAGATTGTCCGGCATCCGCGGTTTGCGGAGCTGTGCGAAAATGTGCGTCTAGAATCACGCACCTTCCAGATGAACGACATAACGGAGTGCTTAAAAATTCTAACCTTCTTGGGGGTGCATACGAATAGTGAAATAATGACGGTGTTACTTCAACTTATACGCCATCAGATTAATGATGTAACGTTGGATCATATTGTATTTTTGAGCTTCATCCTCAAAAAGTTAGAACGGACTCCGCTCGTAGAAGCTTTACAAATCGCCCTGCCCATGCTATTGCAGATACAAATCGGTTACAAACTGGACCACGATAATGTGCAGCAACTGGTCGAGCTATTAGAATTCGTCTCTCAACATAAAGTTAACGATCGCACAGTCATGAACATTGTAAGTTCCTTAACTCTGCACGGCTCGAACCTATCGCCGGAACAAGCAGTGAATGTACTTAAAGCGTTAGCTAGTTTTTACACTTTTCTGCCTCAGTATGGCAAGCTGCTTCAGAATGTGTTCGCTGCCCTAGAGCGTGATCTTGATCATCTTCCTTTCAAAATGCTTGATTACGTGTTGAAAAAGGTCCTGGATAAGAATCTGGAACACTATCCAATGTTCTACCACGAACCGTTCCTAAAACGTTGCGCACAGTACGCCGTTGACAATGACATAGGTCTGCTGAATGCACTTTATATGCTGAAAAAAATGAACAAAATATCCTTCCTACATATCCCACTGCTAGATTACATTGCTTCGCACGGTAGTAAACTTTCGCTCATACCAACATCTGGTATTATTACGATCGTAGCAGGCTTTTCCAATGCCAACTACATACCGAGCAATTGGGATACGGTGAAGGAAGAGATTTTACGGAATTCCTCCATCAAGAATCCCTCTATTCCATGGATACGTTACAATCTGGAACTGCTTTCGTTGGATATCTTCAATGCAAAGCTACTGACCCACTGGCTCGATCCACAATTGCTTGAGGCAAGCATGTCACGAAATGTGCTTATGGACTACCTTCAGTTGACCGAACTGGGTCAAACACTGAGGCTACTGTACAGCGAGCGGTACCAAGGACCATATCCAGCGAAACACTACCAAGAGAAGTCTGTGACGCTGATGTTGCAAAACAATGACCATCCACTGCTAAAACCTCTCGAGTATGCCTTTGGAGGTGAAGAGTACATTAACACACAAGTCGTTACTGATTACGGTCATGTCCTTGACCACGTAATTGTTTTCGATGCAGATGGAAAGGCGGTAAAAGCACGCGTTGCTGCACCGGAAACAGGTTCCGCAGTTCGGTTAGAGGACATTCGACAACTGGGAAGCAAATCGTACGTATGGCTTACTGCTTCGATATTTTTTGTCGCATATACTTCATTCGGTGTTTTTTTTTTTTATTTCACAGTGTTGCAGTGCTGTATCTTCCGAAAAGCTGCTACGCTATCAATGTTAATCGGTTGCGGGGGCGGTTTGTACTGCACATTAAAACCATTCAGGCCCTCGGAGTACCTACGGTTACTATTTCCCCCTTAATTTGGTCGAATTTGCCAGAAAATGAACGAATTCCTTTCCTCCAGCGAGAGATCACGCAAGCGCTTCGACAACAAGTGTAGACTTTTAAATAATCAAATGCTAGTCCCCATACATAGACCTGTTAAATAATAATTAAAACGATTAGCAACAATAAATATAAAAATAAAACAAGTTCCATTTCTAATTGATGCACTTCTTTTATTTCAATCTTGGTTTGTCTACACTTCACAGTTAACAAGAAATTTGCATTGTTGTATTTGTCTATCGATTTTGTCTAACAAAGCCTCTACAAGTTGAAATTGTGACGGATATTGTCACGAAACGAGAACACTGGCAGAGACGATGCGGCTTACATCACATCAACAACGTGAAATATTCAAAGCACAAGTAAAGCGAGATAAATTTCGATATTTCTAAAAGAAGCTGCATAGACAATGTTGTTGTCTTGTCCCGTTCGTTTTTGACTCAGTTTCCACCGCGAAGCCGAAGAACCAAGTGGAGGGTCGACTCCTTCTGGATGTTGTAGTCGGACAGAGTGCGTCCGTCCTCCAGCTGCTTGCCGGCGAAGATCAGACGCTGCTGATCTGGCGGGATTCCCTCCTTGTCCTGGATCTTGGCCTTGACGTTCTCGATCGTATCCGACGGCTCGACCTCCAGAGTGATGGTCTTGCCAGTCAGCGTCTTCACGAAAATCTGCATGCCT